>JAHWFP010026561.1:137646-154439 GCA_023313725.1 Lithobius niger
AAAAAAAAAACATCTAGATAACATTAACCTCCTACCCCACCAACCCTTGGTACTGTGAAGGAAGAACGTAAGGTAAAAAAGTACGTCTAACTCAGTGGTTATATGAGCTCATTGAAAACTAAACATTCCCAACATACCATTGAGACAGACAGACAAACTAACTACGAAACCCTAGCAACCCACCAGAACATACACAGTATTTCCAAAGCAAATCCGTAGGAAAGTCAGTAATAGTTGTAAATAAGTTATCTACCCCAAAACAAAACTTGTCAAGGATTCCCGCCAAGCTTTTCGGCCGTGTGAAGTCGTGATATCAAACGCCAAGCTCTTTTGCCAAGCTAATCCCACCGAGTAATAGTTCGAAGGTTAAATGAAATGTATGAAAATTGCTTACAGCGCAATTTTCAATTATTTCATTTAACGTTTGAAGTATTAGTCGTTGGGATTAACTTGGCGAAAGCTCTTGGCGTTTAATATCACGACTTCACACGGCCGAAAAGCTTGGCGGGAATCCTTAACAAGTTTTGTTTTGAGGTAGATATCAGTAATTTTTGGTCCAAATTGATAAAATCCATTTTTTCTTAGTAATTATGAAATGGAAATGCCAATCTAGTTTACTGGTCCATTTCTTTTTCTTCTTTTTTTTTTTTTTGGTTTCGTTAGATTTTGTGGACAGTAGTCACTTTTTCATTTGATTAGCATTTTTATTAGTATTGCAGTATCTCCTTGCAAACGCATGAATTTCTTTGTCAATTTGGCTTTGTTGCATAAAAACAATGTTTAAAACAATGTAAAATAATCAATTTGGACCTTTGGAGCTCCCTAACCCGTGAACCACTTGACCAATTAGAAAGGTCCGTCCATATGAAAAGGGCACATCTCCAGAGCAATACCTGTAAAATGAGCTAAGAACCAGCTTTATTTACTGCATGGAAGAATTTATTTTCGTGATACAAAAAAAAAGCGTTAGTAGTAGTAAGAATTAGGCAAATATCAACGTTATTCACGTCGTCTTTTCAACAAGAAAACGTTAAGCTATGGGTCTAACAGTGACTTTTATTTTGTCAGGCGACCAAAGTCTCCCGATCAAACAAGTTTCAGCCTTTTCTGTCGCATTGTTATTTATCCTCACATGCCTGTAAACAGCCAAACTCCCTTTGCTGTAAAGACACAACGTGTCTAGTGGTCGACATGTTCATATATACATATTATCTGGATGTTATCGTTTTATCTTGGCGGGCGACACACTAGCGTATGTCTTGATCAAATTAATGTATACGAATCAATGATATTGTTAAGGATTCTAGAGTTACCAGTTGACTCGAATAAAGCATTAAAGCATTAAAGTTACCATGAAACAATGGTCGAATCTAGTTTTAACCCAGGTTAAACAAAACCGTATAATTCATTCATGATGGCCATAGCCTTGAGTGAAACAATTGACTTAACGTTAACATTGTGACTGAAATTGATTTTTCAACAGTTTTAAAGTACTTTTTTGGTCGTTGCATCTAAATCAGCATGGTGTCAATACGACTATTTAACCGATCCAGCACTTACTACGCAACGATTTAATAAAAAAAAAATTGGCTACTGTACGTTCAAGTTAAAAAGCAGCTACAGTGACCATGTTAGAAAACGGTTGTCACTACCATGTTAAAAAGTGAGTGCACCAGCCCTAGTTAATTGCAGCCTTTTGCCCGAATGGCAACGGCCTCTATAGTTTCAATAGAACAGTGACACGACGTAGTATTATTGTATATAACTCTATGCTGGAGCCTTAATGCGTTAGCTACAAGGGGCACTGCAGAGAGAAACAGAAGGCGATGATGTGAAGAGTGATTTCTTAGCCCTAAAACGCGCGATTTTTGTTGTTGGAGAAAACAACGTTATTTTAAGCCTAAGAAATCCGCTCTTCCGTTGTTTTTCCCTCCATTTTTATGTAGTGTACCTTGTAGTTACGCCCTCCAACACCCATACTGGTGCCAATATGGCGGCTAATGTCACTGCTCTATACATTCAAACAGGAAGACGAACCAAAACACGTCTCACACGATTCAGTCTCCGTTCATTCAGTCTCCGTTCATTTTTGAATCAGTCTTTGGACCATATTTGCTTGTTACTGAGCTCAAGTTTCAGAAGATTTGTTCTGCAACCCCCCCCCTCCCCCCTCGTTTTCTCTTAATTTTTTTTATTTGCCGTTTTTCCTCTTATTTTTTTTCAATGAACGCCCCGTTATGTTTAGTAATTGAATGCTGGCTGGCAACAAACTGTAAAGTTAACGAAGCAGCGGCTAACATTGTTAAAACCATTTGTAGCGGAAACGTGACGTCACCCATTGAGGCAGGCGTCTTTTGTCGTTTGCCAATTACTGTAATTAAAAGTCAAACACATGAAGCTAGCTGCTGCTGCTTCGTCGTTCCTTCACTCCGTATTTAGACTGCAGTATGAAGAAAAGGGTGGAATCTGTGGGTAGGTAGGGGTGGGGTTAGGGTTGGGTGGGGTTTTGGTCCGGGGGGAGGGGGTGATAGGAGAAATGTTTCTGGAGTTCTGTCCCTGCCTTTCCGTTTTCTGATCTTCGCTCCATCCATTTCTTTCCATTCTCCTTTTCACGGTTGCTGAAACTCGCATAACGCCATCTCATTAGCGAACTCTAGCTTTCTCTCTTGTTTGCACTAGGCGTTTTAATGATCTTAATGACTGCGGTCTTTAATAACTTAAGAAACGAGTTTAAAAATAAAAAAATCAAACAATAAAATGTTGCGAGTTTGATTTTTTCGAAAGTGTTTTTGTCATTTGGTGGCTGCTGTTTGAAATTAAATTTGAGGCGGAAAAAAAAAACGATGTTTTCACCCATTAAAATTCCGAACAACACGCAGTGAAGACTCGTCTATTCGATGATGTTAAACAGCATTTTACTGAATCGTTGATTTGTTCCTTCTTTTGACTTGGATAGAGGTCATAAGAACGAACAAATCAATCATTCAAAATAAAATCTCGCCTGTGCTCTAACACAGCCAGCCATGCTCTACACCTCAAAACATTTGCTACTAAGCTATTATCATCTTCAAGGGTTGAATGAAGGTGAGTGGTGTATTGAGGTTTAATGGCCAAACGACAACCAGGTTATTAGCGCTAACCTCAGTCACAGTGCAGTGGTCCGGGTTGCCATTGCGCCACATATGACACAGACCTGCACAAATTTTAAAATCCCGGATAGGAGGACAGACTTATCACCCAATTTACGCTGTCTCGTGGAAGATGGAAACTGCAACGAACACCATCAAGAATACGACAATCAACGAGCAGGTGACGGACCGGAAGTGGCCGTGACACCAATGACATTCAGGAGGGTTGGATGGTGGTGGTGAGGGAAGGATTGAGGCTTAATGGCGCGTCAACATCCAGGTCATTATTGCCAACCTTAGTCACGGTGCAACACGGGAAGATAGTCATATCGGAATTATGTTCCCCTTAATACTAACCTCGATCTTCTGTCGTAGCCTTCCTTGGTTTTCACAGCAAAACATTTCCAACCAATTCAACACTATATTCAAAGGTTGGGTAGGGGAAGAGCATTATCGGAAATATTTTCTCCTTAATCTCACTAACCTCAACCTATTGTCAGAGCCTTTATGGTCTTTAATAGTTGCCATGCCTGTTCCAGATACGTCATCCGAACCATGGCCAGTAAGCTACGCGGCCCGACCTACAACAATATCATGGGGGTAGTCAAAATGGCCGTCACGAATGGCCATTTCATTTCATCGAGGAGGTCCGTTCGGGAATTTTTGAACGGTGAGTCCCGCCATCTCCTATCAAATAAGCGGCAACTGACAGAAAGCTTAGTAAATTCACTAACTTATTCCAGTAATCATCGAGGAAATAGCTTACACGTACAAATAAATAAATTTCCGTATAGCCTCCTTTTGCCACAAAGCTATTAAATTTTTCGACTGCACATAGCTCTTCAGTATATAGCGACGTGTTCGTTTATCCACAAAGTGTTTCAAGGAAGAGTGGCAGCATTCTTTTGTACTGATGGTGTCGCCCCCCGGTTGACAGAAAGTGGCAACAAAACAAATCAATCGCATCAGCGGCTCTTTCGGCGGCCATTGTCTCCCACACAGTCGCGTATATGCTATTTATTTTTCATCCAAGATCTGGCAGGTACTGTAGTAGGGCGCTGTACGAACATTCCAAATAGGTGACACTGTAGCAATCTGTTTTGTGCGTAGCGCATCCTGTTTCATGATGTTTGCTGGATGACAGAATACAGGTTGTGGCTGTAATTTTGCCGCGCTCCCAGCCGAAGCCATGGTGCCAGAAGGAGAGAGGGACAATTTTGCTAGGTAATTTCAATCGGAAATTCCTAGGATCTTTTACATGCGTCAATCGACATGAGCACGAGGCATCAGAGGGCCCTTCTCTTCCCGAAAATACCAGGGGTGGCTGAGGTCAGGAGCGAACCCAGGACCTCTTGCCCTTGAATACATGTTGGAGCCATTAACCTCGGTATGCGCGAATCCAGAATTGGATTTGTCGGAGTGTGCTAAACAAATCTATTCCTTAATAAGGGTATGTTTTACGAGTACTGCTTAAATAACTGAAACACATCAAAGCGTGCATCCTATACTTGAAACCATAGCACATTTTTATTACCTGGTCGTTAAATATGAAGAGGTAAATGAGTGCAGCGTTGTCTTAAGACATTTTTCGGTAACGTACTTACTTTATAAGTCTAAAACGATTTCTGAGCACATCATATCCATACATATAAGGCTGAAGCAAAAAAATTAGACTGAAGACTAGTGCTCCGCTCTGAGGTCTGTGCAAATTTTGTACGTTTATGGGCGCTCCGAACATTTTCCACTGTTGCATTGGCCGTTCAAACCAAAAAATTATAGCCCGAAATCCACCATAATTCTATCTGACCCCCGAGTAAGCGTTTCATTTATGGCGTTCCGTTCAAGGCCCTAAGCCAAGACACGCGTCGCCCTATTTATCAGGCCAGCCTGAACTGATTATAGCCCCAATTTGTAATTAAAACATCACTAGAACTAAAGCACGACTATTCGCCTTATTCCACCTGCTTGGTATTAATTTGGAGTTCACCCAA
Source organism: Lithobius niger (assembly GCA_023313725.1). Lineage (NCBI taxonomy): Eukaryota > Metazoa > Arthropoda > Chilopoda > Lithobiomorpha > Lithobiidae > Lithobius > Lithobius niger. The sequence continues at coordinate 142,766 of JAHWFP010026561.1, forward strand.
CTCGTTGCTTTGATTCCCCCCCCCCCCCGGTTATTTTGCTTAGCTAGACTCTTAGCTGCAGTGTTGGTGTAGAGGAGCCGTCGCACGTACCAATAATCGCCACGAATTTTGTTCCATTCTGAGGGCTCGACGAATTTAAAATAATTCTGAAGATCATCGAATTTTGTATCTTCCTAAGGGCTCAGCAGATATTTTGCTTTGCTGAGAGATCAGCGAATTTTGTACCGATATACAGGCTAAACTAATATTTTCTGTCATTAAGGGCGGATTTACGCGACGGCAGTTTTCTCGCTCACTAGCTTTTACTTGGTCAATATAACTGGCTGCTTCTCGCCTTTACTGGAATATGCGGCTTTCGAATTGTCTCTACCTAGTAGGCATAGCAACGACGTGAATGTAGATGTTCTCCTCGTGCATCGCGACATGACATACGATGTGCACGGCATGACATCGTCGATTTATTACAAGAAAACAATTTTTACTACAATACAAAACGACGGACTGATTTCCGAATGCCAGCATTCGATGGTTTGTTTTCGATTCGATAACCCCAAAATGCACGCCATGTTGGGTTTTGAATTCTCGCTGCGAGCAGCTATTTATTCTACCGTCATCTTCACTGCCACAGAAGCTGTTCAAATTTTGAAAATAGCGAGAAATGACAACAATGTTCTAGCAATCTTTAAAATTGCTGTTACTGTTTTAATTTGTTACGTGTAGCCGCATTCATTTAGTTGAAATTGAAAAGTAATCGTAAATAAATAACGGCTGACTAGCAAATAGCGTTTGGCGAGCGTGAAGGTCTCGTTGCGTAAACGCGCCCTAAAGAGGGCTCCGCGACTTCTGGACCGCGTGAAGGCTTAAAACCACACAACACGTTCGTTGAAGATGTGGCATGAGACGTAGCTTGACTTGATGGCAATTTTTATTGCTCGGACGATTACGAACCAACCCTCTTCAACAGCCACTTTTCAATGAACCCAGTGGCCGGAAGAGGGCGCGAAAGAGCACGGGAACCAGGCCACTCTTACCCCAATTTGTCACGGCACTCATCACGCATCAAGTTGCCTGTGGATGCGGAGTGCGAGTGAATAATTACGTAGTTTGTGTCACTCGAATTTGCAGGGATGAAAACCGCAATTCCGCAAGGATTTCGAGAAAATCGATGGCACGAAATTATGCCCAGCGGCATTAACTAGCTAGCGCACAGCCGGCGTTGCCCTGACGCAGTAATTAGCATTATGTAAGCCCAGGGTTGCGTATTTCGGAGGGTACGTAACGAAATCTTCCCTATTACGAATAGAGGAGTTGCGAGCTAGGATTGGGTGACCGAATGATGAGTAACAATCACTGGACCCCCCCCCCAAAAAAAAATGATTAATCGGTTTAGTTCTTGGAGAAGGTAAGTGCCGTTTGCAAAACTGCTCCAGGGAGAAATTGGCACGCCGACTCTCCTAACTGCACTTGAGTAGAACAGTTGTAAACCACTGTTTTGGCCTTCGGTCAAAGGGTGTGATTAATAATGTATTGACCTCATAGCAGGGTTCAGTGCTCCTTTCGTAGAAGGTGTTTTACAAATAAAAGATGACGTCGATTGTACAGTGTTGTTCACTCTGCTACCCGCAGCGGACAAGAGGAGTAATGTCAAAAGGGTGGGGGGGGGGGGGGGGAGATCGCTAATGCTACGACCGAATTTTATCTCTTTTTCCACATTACTGATAGCATTACTTATATCTTAATAGAAAGAAAAAAAACTGTAGCGCTAGAGGATATTACAAACAAAAACGTCAAGTGTGCGGCCGAAAAAGGGGGGGGGGGGGAATTGAGGCTTAATGGCGCGTCGACAACTTGGCCGAAAAAGGGTTATACGATAGAAATTTCACTTTACTTGTTAAAATGTACACGGATAAAAACTGATGATATTTAATTTAAATAATGGGGAAAAAAACAGGATGGAAATCCAGGAATCCACAAGGGTTAAATAAATACAGATGCAAACCTATTTACGTTGCCTTTTGGACTTAGATGTCAGACTCCTGAGCGGGGAATTGAACCCGCGGCTTTTGAAACCAAAGGCGTAAGTACGACCGCTGAGCCGTACCGATAAGCCTGTACATATATATTTTTATATGTAATGTGTGCTGGTTAAGTGCTGCCTATGGGCGTCCCCTTTTAAAGGTCGTGCCAGTATGATTCAGCGGTAGTACTTTCACCTTTGGTCTCAAAGGTCGTGGGTTCAATTCCCGACTCAGGCAGTCTGACACTTAAATCCATAAGGCAACGTAAATAGGTTTTCAACAGTATTTATTAATATTACAAACAAAAACGTCAAGTGTGCCGTAAAAAAGGGGGTTATATGATTGACGTTTCCCTTTACTGGTTAAAATGTACACGTATAAAATATTATGCCCTTTAATTGAAACACGAATGCCACTAAGATCTGTAATTCTAAATCGAGTTACCAGAGTCATTATATATTTTTTTTTAAAGTGACTATTAATTTCCTCTGTATCAACAACTGCGTATTCTCCCAATACGTCATCTCCAGCTGTACACAACATTTATTAATTTTCGTAAAATCAGGGTGCTCACAATAGAACACGCTAATTAACTGGTTAGCTTACACGGAACGAAGCCAACAGAGAGCTGCTAGAAAAAAAAACCTCCATAAAAGGCATTTACTATCTGAGAGGTAACTGCCTTCGACGGAAATGGGACATTAACGAAAGAAATCGTTTCTAGAGTAGTTGTTCAAGAAGTTGATAAATCAAAACCCCGAGCACCTGGCAAATCACTTGCAAATCACTTCAAGATCAATACTATTGTGTGCGCGGCCTATCTTGAGTCTTGGAAGTATTTTACGAGCGGCTACGTCTTCCTGGAGGGGGCGGCTTTAATCGACGGCCGCCATTGTTTTTGTAACCATCTTGGATATCAACAAGGCACTCTGCTCCCAAAAACGTACAATCGATTATCTGTGTTCGTTCTGCGGCGAACTCAAGAAAAGCGTGAACACTTCAGAAAGTTTTTTTTTTCAGCAGCATGGGGGGGGGGGGAGATGAGGCTTAATGGCGCGTCGACAGCAGCAGGGTAGTCGACTGCTGGAATAAATGACCGGAGATTGTGGTTGAGGCAAATACTCTCACTATATTTAAAATACGTCGAAAGGCTGTTTGTCTCACCGATTTCCTGCAAAGAGTATTATAAGTATGTAATTAGACCCTTTACAATGGTATGTTTTAGAGCAAAAATAAACAACAGTCAGCGAAGACAATAATCTTCACAACGGTTCTCGCACAGGATGAAAACTTGTCAATTCGGTGCTATACGGCACAGAACGATCTTCAAAAGTAACAATAAAACGTAACAAGTAACGGGCAGAGTCCTTGGTGAAACGCACGAACTCACATGGAGGCAGCCATCTTGCCGATTCCACCCCACTCTCCCGTCGAATTGTGGACTCGTCCAATTGGCGCGTCACAGAAATTCAGCAAGATGGCTGCCTCCATGTGGTTTCGTGTGTTTCAACAAGGGCTCTGCGTGCTACTTTATAAGGTTTTTTTTTTTTTTTAAATTCTGGAGATGGTGCTGTGCAGAGGTGTAGCCAGACTTTCGAAAATAGGGTAAGGTGGCACACTTGGAATTTTGATGGGTTTCATTTTTGAAGTTCCTTGCTACCTATGCCCCTCCAATTGTAGGACCAATTGTTGTCCGTTTTCTGGCAAGGAAACAGGGCATCTGGAGTTGATAAAAGGGGCATTTTTCTGTACCCTTTTCGTGACCGTTTCGTTGCTCGGGCATGAAAAAAGAGCATCTCGGGTTTTTAAAAAAGACATTTTGAGTTTAAAGGAGGACCCCAATTGGCTACGCCCTTGTTGTAATGTGTTATAGGTACGCGTTAATATTTTTTTTTATCGTGTGCGATAAGCAGCTATGAAGATAATATTTCAGAGTCAGAAGACTCAAAACCCCTTCCCCAATGTTATTGATTGGAGAAATCAATATTGTATAGTTTGAAACAAGTCGGAAAAGTGGTTCAAAAGTTATCGTGACTCTAGACAAACAGACATCCACACAGGATGGAAAGCTCATTTGGCCTGCGTCTCACCGCTCGTCACAAAACTAAATTAACCACTGGGCAGATTGTTAGATGCCAGTAAATTGCTTTAAATCGGAAAAAATATCAACGCCGAATTTTCGCTGCACCGGAGGGGTCGATATACTTCTTAACGGCTTTTTTTCGTCCTTATACAGAGGCGGATTTTTTTTCCTGGGGGGGGGGGGGGGGGACACAAGCCTTCCAATAATATCCAGTGGGTTGTTACAAGCCGTGGAGTTGTGGCAGAATCTGGTATTGGCGTGGTAGAATTGGCTTGGGAGATATTTTCCTGATATACGATAAAACAATAAAGAGTGGTAGGAGCTGAGTTGTTATACCTTGCTGACGCAGAGGGAAAATAGGTCTCTGAGGGCCCCACCGAAAACCACCGAGCTTGGGGCTGGACATCTTGAGCACGCAGACGTGGCATAGAATGATAGTGATCATGAAACAACGGAAGGTACCTGTGGTAGATTGTTATGAATTATAATAGGGTTGGGTATCATGTTTCAAATAATTGCCAACATGCGTCGATAGCTAAATAAAAAAAATTTTTTAATAAGGAAAGAAACCATAGACGTCAGCGAACGAAAACAGATGAATTTCTTCTCCGAGGCTCTTCAGCAACATCTGTTCATTCGTTCTTCTGTGGCTTTCAGCCGATTCTTTTGGATTCAATCTCTGGGCTCTTCAGCCACCACTTTAAGGTGAATGCTTTGACACATTTTTAGCTCTGTACCCCTCCCCTATCCGCCGCTCGTCTAGGATTACAGCCTTGGGTCTGAAAGATCGAGGTTTCAATGCTCGCTCAAGCATTCTGACATTTAAGTCCAAAAAGCAACTGATAGGTTTCCATTTGTATTTATTTATTTATTTATTTATTTATACAGCAGTTTGTTTATCTTAGGACTAAGAGGCTAGAAATCTTACATTATAAGGAACAGTACCATACCAAAAACGATGATAAGAGCCCCCTACAATGAAAACGGGCGCGCGTGTCAGTTCTTTGCCTAGAATTTGAAACTGGTACGTTGTTGCCCTGAAAAGAAGTTGAAATTGTTTTCTTATGCATAGGTTAATTTAGTAATTAAGTAGTACATTAAGTAAGCTAAATGTGAGCGAATGGTTTTTGTCGACCACTTACGCTCAATAAATTTATATCTAAATCTAAATCTAGTTGAAATTGGCACATTGTTGCCTCGACTAACAATTTGCTCTGCGCGGTCCTCTCAGCGCAGCGGCAAGCGTTAAATGACATCATGTACGAAGGACAGTTTTATATGACGTCATGCACGAAGGACAGTTATTTTCCACACAGTACGGCTCGCTGAAGTCAAAGCGATAAACTGGGAGTGGGGAGGGGGGGGGGGGGTAGCCTCAACGGGAAAAGCCCGTGTGTAGGTAGCCTATCTTGTAGAGCTCAGTCTTTAATGCAGACTGTATGCTTTGTTAACTAAGAGGCATTATTTATTCAAAACGTTAGAGTTCAGGCTGACACTATAGGTCCTATTTTAGGGTAAACAGGTTAGTTTAAATTGTTTTAGTGTAAATATGACGAACGGTGAGGGTGTGAACAGGACATTTATGTCAACAATTTATGTCTTTGCACAGACCATAGACAAATCTGGTCGAAAATTAAAGCCCGTGTTCTATCTTGTTTGACATGGAAGAGTGGACGTGTTCCATCGTGTTGAAGTTGTCGACTCAAATAACCTCTAATAATCTGACGTGCCCTTCCTTCCGTTTCCGTCCTCCCTTTTTACAAATGAATTGCGAGAAAATTAAACGGCATGGAGGAAACCAACCCTGACAACAAAATGACAGCAGTGGTATTCCTAGAATTCGCAGACCATTTCTAACTTTGCGTTGTTATAATGGCGGTCTTTCAGCTCTTACAGCAAAAATGCTATAAAATGTCAGAGAAGACCGTTCGAAACGGCATCACACGTAGCCACTTCTTAGAAGCACTCCGAACTAATTCCAATGCTTTCGTGTGGGTTCATGTTCTAGTGAACCAGATGATGACATTTTTTTCTCAAGATTGACAACAGTTACTGTACCTGCCAAATATTTCCAATGCTTTCTTACAAAAAATAAAAACTCAGCTTTTTTTTTTATAAACCTAGAGTCGGGGGGGAGGGATAAGCTTAATGGCACGTCCACGGCTAGTTCATTAGCGCCAACCTCAGTTACAGTGCAGTGGTCCGGCATGCCACTGCCCTCACATTACAGAGGTGTAACCCAACCCCAAGCCTATCGTGTATCTGTACCTCCCGCAATATTTGAAGAACCCTGGACAGCAGAATAGACTCATCGCCACATTGACGTGATATATCTTACGGAAGGTGGAAACAGCGATGTAGACCATCAACATGGTGACACTCAACAAGAACGTGAAGGACCGTGAGTGCCCAGTGGCACCAATGACATTACGGATGGATAACCTCCTCAAAAGGAATCAATGAGTACGTTTGGTGTGACCAATACGCAAACGAAGTAATGCCACCTCTTCCCGGTGACTGCAGCGACAAGGTGGGGGGGGGGATTGAGGTTTAATGCGTGTCGACAGCTAGGTCATAAGCGTCAACTTCAGTCACAGTGCAATGGCCCGGTTTTCCAGTGTGCCACACCTTACAGAGATGTTAAACAAACCCCAAAATGTAGATCTTATCATACATCTATACTTCGTGCAAAAATTGAACAACACCGGACAGGAGGACAGAATAATTACTCAATTGACACGCCACGTCCCTCGGAAGATGGAAACGGCGACGAAAACCATCAAGATGGTGACAATCGACGAGAACGTGACGGACGATGAGTAGCCGGCGACACCAATGAGATTCAAGAGGAATATCCCCGTCAAAAAGAAGCAACGAGTGAGGTTGGTGTGACCAATATGCAAACCGGGTAACAAGACAAGTGCCATTCCGAGATAGTGCCTTTAATAGCCTGAATCTCATTGCTGTCCCATTTGTTCCACTAGGCTTGCCAAGCAGCGAGCAATGTCAGACGTAGAGCTGGAAAGGCGTTCGAGAGTCGCATATTATGAACGGCTGCATTGCCGCAATTTCGACGAAGAACTTGATGTCAGTCTGCCTTGACAAATGATATCACCACTTTACATGGCATCACTCTTTGGAAAAATTGGTTGCACTTGCAGCCAATTTGGGTTTTGGGTGATTATAATATTTGCAGTTTTCAAGAGTTTACTGGAGGCTTTCAGTCACATCTCCATCGTTTGTTTCGACCGCATAAGAAGAGAAAACATTTGCGTCTTTTGTTAGTACAATGGCCGTGAGAACACCGGGTCGTTTCTATTTCTTTTATGCGAGTGTCTTTTTTTTTAAACATGCGCGTAGCATGAAGCCAATTCCCTTTAAAAGATCATTACTTCTTACACCGTGACTTTATCGATTACTTCATTCAGGATGGTGACGGAGCACACAATCGAGATGTAGAAGCACTAAGCGGAAAAATCGTTGCTTTTCGCCTTCCAAGTATGCTATGATGCAGAGACATCGATTGGGAGAGCGGAGTCTTGAAGGCCAGAAACTCTCTTATAACCCTCTCCCCCCCCCCGCGGCCAATACAACACCCCCCCCCCCCCCCCCCCCACCCCTCCCCGAGAGTCTCACAGTCATCATCGTCTTTTTTCTCATACTCTTTTCCTATCGTGTTTTTCTTCTATCGTGCGAGTTTATTTTTATGTTACGATAGAATGGGAGTAGGCTCGAATTCCAAAGCGAAAGAAGAAAGAAAAAAGCATGGGAGACGAAGCCATCATGAATACGACTTGGGGGCTCCATCGCACAAAAGATTTGGTCAAGGCTATTTCGCAACAACTTTGAAATCGAAATGTTGAATCTTTCTTCCTGCCCTAAACACGAAACCAATGACCGGTCGGTCGGGATGACACCAACTTAACTTGCATTGTGTTTACAAGAAAAAGCAACAAAAGAAAGTGTAAAGAAACGAAAAAAAAAAAACGAAAGAAGGGGGCCGAAAAATAACAATAAAAATACCGGTATGTACACAATAGAAAACGATTGTAAAACTTTTAGTCTTTGAGTATGATTGCAGACGGGCGCCCATGCTTTTTTTTATAGTCAATAACAAAAAGGGTTAGTGTACCCGTCAATATATAGCGGAACTTGACTCGCTGAAAGCAAAGGAGAAAACAGGTTACAGCATGAAAAATCGTTGCGTTCAGTGTGCCAAGTGGGTGGGATAGAAAGGGCGAGAAACCATTTGAAAATTCACTGCAAAGCCATACTAATCCTATATGTGCCTGTCCAATCCTTGAGAAGTTTTGCTCCCTTCTTTTCTCTACTGTAATGATTATATTTATGTCTTATAGGTTATTTTCATCCAATTTCCAGTCTCTACTTGATTCACTGGTCAATAAGATCATGAAAGGTTAAAACTCGAAACACAGGTCTATAGTGTCCGCGGCCTATCTTGAGTTCGCCCCAGAACGACACAGATAATCAATTGTATGTTTTTGGTAGCAGAGTGCCTTGTTGATATCCGAGATGGTTACAAAAACAATGGCGGCCGTCGATTAATGCCGCCCCCTCCAGGAAAACGTAGTCGCTCATAAAATACCAGCAGGACTAAAGATAAACCGCGTACACAATAATCGTCTAAATCAACTATAGACGATTTAGACGATTTCAGGTGTAGACGATTTCAAGTGTAGAGGGGCTCTGTGTATCGTCGCTGTTTGAATTTAGTTCTGCATTGTTTTCTTTTTAAAAGCTAGTTAGAACCTAATCCAACACAATGAGTACTTTTAACTTAAAGAGAATGTTCGACGAGATTATTTTAAAGGTGGTGTCGGGATTGGTTAATAAGTTTACTCCCTGATGAGCAAGAACCCGCAACTTCACAAATTCACATACACATCTTCACAAATTTTAATTTTCTGCAAGTCTAGTTAGCCTTGGTCACAAATTAAAACGGTAAAACCGTGAAACCACACGAGAGCCCAAGAGGCTGCTCAGATAGCATTCGCCATTTTGGAATGTCATTCCAAGATGGTGGATGCTACCCAAGCAGTCTCGAAGACTGACAATCGTTGTATGAATTCAGTTCTATGTGGAAACGATGACTTGTTGAAAAAAGTAGGGACGACACAATTATTATGTCTAACACCAGATGGTCTGTGACTCTGTACCATCGAAAATTCAGTTTTGAAATTTATTGGAGTGAAATTAGTTCTGCGGAAGGATGTGCTATGGATTCTTGCAAAAAAACAGGCATGACGTTTCATTTCTCGTCATTTAGTTCTATGGTGGGGGGAGAAATCGAGGCTTAATGGCGCATTGACAGCAAGGTCATTACCGTCAACCTCAGTCACAGTGCAGTGGTCCAGGTTGCCACTGCGCCACACATTACAGAGGTGTTAAACAAACCTCAAATCCAGTTTGGTGGGTTTACTGGTTGCACAAACGTTCTGCAAAAATAGGGCCTAGAGTAATTCAAAGCAATAACATGAAGGTCACTTGTTAGATATTTTCCAATAAAAAGATAGATTTTCCTAAACGAACAAATTCACATGTTCTCACCACTTGCGTTGCACTACGTAGCATGCAAGCATCAAGACGATAAGCTTGTCTTACGATGTACTTCCTTATAAATTAATAATTTCAAATACTTCTGAAAAAGCATGGCAACGTTGTTTCATATATAAACCATCATCGGAGACTTGAAATAGCTCGTGATATTCTGTAGATAAAGATTATAATGAATCAGTCATTACAGCAAAGTAAGCCGGTCTCTTCCACTTGTGTGGTACGCATAGGTTCGCTAGCATAAAGTATAGAGCAGTGACATTTGCCTCCATATTGGCACCAGTATAGGTTTTGGAGGGCATAACTACAAGGTGCACTGCATAAAAATGGAGGGAAAAACAACGGAAGAGCGGATTTCTTAGGCTTAAAATAACGTTGTTTTCTCCAACGACAAAAATCGCGCGTTTTAGGTCTAAGAAATCACTCTTCACAGCATCGGCTTCAGTATGACGCCCTTCTGTTTCTCTCTGTAGTGCCCCTTGCAGCTAACCCATTAAGGCTCCAGCATAGAGTTATATACAATAATACTACGTCGTGTCACTGCTCAATTGAAGAAAAATAAGGGTTATTTCTGGGAAGGAAGTAGTAGGAGGCAAGGAGCCGATAGAAAAAGTTTTAAGCTATAATGATTTTGAATTCTCTCTCTCCGGGATTTACGACGAAGTCAGGTTAGGGTAGACTCAGAGAATAAAAAAAACGAAATAAAGAGCAATTTGAAACCAAATAAAATAAACAAACTCTGTACCCAGGATTCCACGACAACAGGATTTCGAAATTAGCTTAAGTTAGCGTGAGGTGAAGATTAGAGGAGATGAACAAAAAACATGAAAAACGATGGCGATACAAATACGGAAAAGTAGGAAAAAATTAGAAAAAGCACAAAACCCCTACGGGGGTTCCACGACTACAGGGTTTTAAAGTTTTGTTAAATTAGGGTTAAGTCAGATGAGATAATAGAAAAGAAGAAGAAAAAGAAATAGGGGGGGGGATTGAGGCTTAATGGCGCGTCGACAACTTGGTCATTAGCGCCAACCTCAGTCACAATGCAGTGGTCCGGGTTGCCACTGCACCACACATTACAGAGATGTTATTCAAACCCCTAATCTAAATCTTGTCATACATCTGTACCTCCTGCAAAAATTGAAAAACACCGGACAGGAGGACAGACTTATCACCCAATTGACGCGCAATGTCATGCGGAAGATGGAAACGACGACGAACACCATCAAGATGGTGACAATCAACAAGGAAGTACCGGACCGTAAGTGGCCGTCGATACCAAGAACATTCAGGAGGGTCAACCACCCGCAAAAGGAAACAGTGAGTAAGTCGAGTGTGACCAACGATCAAACGGGCCAACACGACCTCCTCACGGCGACTGCGGCGACACGTCGAGTGCCATTCCTCAACAGTGCCTTTAATAGCACGTAACTTATTACCGACTTGACTGTCCCACAAGGCTTGCCAAAAAGCGTGTAACCTCAGACGCAGATTTGGAAAGGCGTCTGAGGGAACAAGGCTGAGATCCCTACTGAGAGGACCAGAAAGGGCCCCTTTCGCAGCACAATCAGCTTGCTCATTCCCTGCTATCCCAACATGGCCCGGGATCCAGCAGAAAAGCACGGTTTTCCGCTGGCCAGGCAAGCGGGAAAGCAAGGCTTGGACACGTTGTGTCAAGGGGTTCCGAGGATTGTAATTCGCCAAGGACTCCAGGGCACTCATGGAATCGCTGAACACAATGAAATGGGTGCCCTGAAGGCCAAGGATCCATTCCACCGCCAAACCAAGATCCAAAAGCTCTGCAGAAAACAGAATAGCCCGATGGAAGGCGATGGGCAACCGTTACTCCCTTACACACACAAGCACACGCCACGCCAACGTCCGACTTCGACCCATCAGTAAACAGCCGCTGATAACCGGCGTACTGAGAACACAGCCGCCGGAACTCCTGCAAGTACCTTGCTGGTAGAGTGGAACCCTTCGGGAGGGACGCCAGAGC
>JAHWFP010026561.1:157562-182343 GCA_023313725.1 Lithobius niger
TTCTCAGTTGCACTGCTGTAAAATATTCCGTCACTTTTCGGCACTTTATCAGTTGCACTGCTGTAAAATGTTCCATCACTTTTCGGCACTTTCTCAGCTGCACTGCTATACAAATGTTCCATCACTTTTCGGTACTTTCTCAGTTGCACTGCTGTAAAAATGTTCCATCACTTTTCGGCACTTTCTCAGTTGCACTGCTATAAAATATTCCGTCACTTTTCGGCACTTTCTCAGTTGCACTGCTATAAATTATTCCGTCACTTTTCGGCACTTTCTCAGTTACACTGAAGTAAATGTTCCGTCATTTTTCGGCGCCTTCTCAGTTGCACTGCTGTCAAATATTCCGTTACTTTTCGGCACGTGCACAGTTATTTTAGATAAACAGAGGCGGACGCAGAACAATGCTCACCCACAGCAATACACCATGTACCTTAAAGTGAAACAATACACGCCCAAGTTAAAACTAAACACGGACGTATTGCTCAGCTCGAAACTCAAGCGGTAGAGGAAGACACAAGGCGAGAGAGGACGAGGGATTTTGAATAATTTCAACTCGCCAAAAGGCTGAGGGGAGACGAGAGTAGGAAAGAATGGGAAGAGGATTTGAAGGCTGGGAACACTTACTCAGTGCTACCTATGTGGGTCGTCTCTCAGCAGACACTAATAGTTGGGGCACATTCCAGTATTAAGTTATCAAAATGGGGGGGAGGCGGAATTGCGTCGTTATGACGATTGCCGATGAGGGGGAAGTGGCGATGTAAGCACTCCAGTCTCACAGAAAAAATTAAAGGTGGGTAAATGCCTGCAAAAAAGGTCCTGATAAAGAGGGACCCATCTTTCATAATTCTATTGACAGAATACTCCCTCTTGTATCCATTACTTGTACGAGCTTTATTGTCTTGATTTTGTTTGGGAGGGGGGAGCAAAAGTTACGGCAATTGATGGCTGATGACGAGGGGAATGGGTGGAAAGTTGCCAATTTCGTGATGACGTAATACGTGAATGCTCCTTTGGGAGAAATTAGCAGGAAGAGGATTTAGTTTTGTTTTCAACGTTTTTTCTTTGGAGAGCGAGGGTGTTCTGGCTGAGCGCTTGGTCATAGCGTGAAATCAAGGGGGGGGGGGGGTGTGAAGTAGTGTAATGGCTGTGCACCTGCTCATCGTCACATTTAAAGGTGCCTTTCGAAGTCGACCGAATTAGGCATTTAAACCATTATTAAATGCATCCACCGGAAATAAATGGTGGCATAACAATCGACCGACCCGACTAAACACCGCGGTGTGAAGAACAAACAATTACATGCCCCCCACCCCCCCCCCCTTCCCTTCCTCGGGCTTGTGTCTTTTTCTGCCATTTGAGTTTGGAGCTCAGCAATACGACCGTGTTTAGTTTTAACCTGGGTATTGTTTTGTTTTGTTTAAGGCACACGATGTATTGTTGTGGGGAACATTGTTGCACGTTCGCCTCTGTTTATTTCACAGGGGCTTATCGTCAGTCGTATAGTACTCTGTTATCTGGACGACAAGCCTCTGTAGTTTATCTGAAATCACTGTGAACGCGCCACGTGTTTGTTCAGATCTGCGGTTGTTGCCTGACATCTCCTGCCTATTCCCGTTTCACTAGACATTCGCCAGTCCCTGGACGGTGCTAACAACACTATTTTTTTTTTTTTTTTTACATAAGGTCATAAAAAGGGTGAGCATGGGGACCACTTCGTTCAACTAAGATTCACATGTTCAACTTTTGAATTTCGGTTCCGTTTTGTGCATTTTTTTTTTGAAACCGAGTTTGACTTGGAAACATTTTGAGGTAGTTAGCATAGCGCATCATGGGTACACTGACCGAAAGTTGGGATTTTTGAAGTTTTTTTTTTTTAAATATGAAATATAGGACCACTTTTTCGGAATCAGGATTGAGTTTTAGATCCAGAAAAGTGGTCCCTATTTGCACCTTTTTTTTTTCAAAAACTCTGTTTCAAAACCTTAGAAAAAGGTTTTTGGACTGTCACGTTTTTTAAGGACCACTCTGTATTTTTTACACGTAGTTTGCATAAAGATTTACCGTATTAGCTTACCGTATTACGTTACTTCTAATGAATAATTTTCGCTAGTTTTCACGTATTTTGCCTATAAATTTTGTTTATTTCAGTGCTGTAATAATCCCAAAAGATATTCCAAACTAGATAGGAGACATCAAATGAAGTCCGATAAAACAAAGACCAAAGGAGCAAAAAAAAAAAATTGGGAAGATACGAAAAAAGAAGGGTTGGAGCCGTTGATAAAACATTTAGGCTACTATCTTTCTTTTCACTCCCCCCTCCCCTTCCCTAACCTCGCCCACTGCCGCTCACTACATCACCTCCCCCCCCCCTCTAACTCGGAGTTCGAAATGAATAATGAGCAGCACCTTTAAAAATCTGAAAAAGACGAAATGCGAGGCACAACCCTTTTAAACAACGCAACTTATCATTGTTTTCCTTCTTTGCAGGTTTTCTCTTTTTAATGCGTAAACACAGACATCGCTTTTTTTCTATTTTTTTTTCTCTCTTTCTCGTGTCCCTAATCGCAAATGGCGCACGAACGACTTTTCCTTCGCATACTTTTCCGGTGAAATAAGATGAGTTTCTAGGGTATTAAGTTATCGGTGGTCGTGCTTTTCCGCTGTTTCTTCAGCCATAGACGAATGAAGTTGCACCTCCTAATCTTGAAACTTGCCACCAACCAAAGCCACCAACACACCGTTGAGATGGGTGGGATGTTTTTTTTTTTTAACCATCTTTTCCGTGTTGCTGTTTTATTTTTTTGCGCCACGCTTTTATTTTTATTTATTATTTTTTCCATCTTTTTGGTAAGGAGTGGGGGGAAGGAGAGGGAGTGTTGTTCTTTTTCAGTACGTAGTGAGTTGGTGAGGTTTCTGGTTATCAAGGTACATAGTGCAATGGTTCACACGTTGGTGAGAAACTGAGAGAAAACAAGAAGAAAAAGAGTTTGAGTGAGGTTGAAAAATTCATGCCGTTTTCCTCTTTCGTGAAAATTTCATGCGAATTCCCAGCCATGTCTGGTTAGGCACCAACCCCACGAGTAGGCACAGGTACACCGCAATGTTTTCGGTGGTGGGAGGAAATCTTAGGTGTTTTAGGCGAGCCATTATTGAACGAGGGAAAAAAATTCCATCAAAACGCTGTTCAAGATTGTTGCCAGAACAATCTTATATTTCTTCACTTTGTTCGTGCTTCGCTTTGGCTGACAGACCGGGGTCAAGTGTTGTTTTCATATTTAAAAAAAAAATGAAATATTTATCTGGAGTACAAGAATAGAAGGTCGAGCCGTGAAAGAAATGGAGAAATATTAAATTGCATCCGTTTAAGCATGAACACGCATATAAAATACATCTGAACACCACCAAGGTAACTGTTGACCCATTTCTTGCTTGAGTAGTGGGAAAGACTAAGAGTGTCAAAGGTAAAAAGTAAGCAAATGGAAGCATCTACACATCGCTGACGTGTAGTGTACTCTTGTCAATTTTTAAAAAAATACATGAACCGAACAGTACAACTGGGTCATTCGTTTTATTAGACTGATGCAGAGTTAATCTGCTAATACTGTTTTTCAGCAAATATTTCTGAAAAAAAATAATAATATACTGCACGGAGTTGTACAGTGTTTATTTTTAATCTTTTAATTTTTTTATTTACTAATAAACTTTAAAGTAGTAACATACAAATTGAGTGTACTATTGTTGATGTTTAAAAAAAACACATGAACGGAACAGTACAGCATTCTTTTATTAGAATGATGCAGAGTTAAGCTACTAACAACTTTTTTGCAGTAAATAAAAAAATAATGTACTGCACGGAGTTTACATTTTAACGGAGTTTAGTTTACTTTTTTTAATTTACTAAGTAACTTTAAAATAGTAACATAAAAATTAAATATACTATTGTCAGTGTTTAAAAAAAGACACATGACGAAGCAGTACAATTTCATCACTTTTTATTAGACTGATGCAGAGTTAATCTACATCTTGGGTGGTGGGTCGTTTATTTTTCAGGATCTTGGTAAGGGAGGGGGGGGGGGGCCCTCACCGAAAATTGTGAGGTAACGTTTTCAAATCCTGTGCCTCCCCTCCCCCTCAGGTATAAATAATGACCAGTCGCTAAGATTTTTTAATTAGCTGTACCACTTTTCCATAATCAGACAATTATTTATACTACTGTGGTAAGTAGTTTTGAAAGTATTTTATGATAAATTTTGTAATTCGTTTCTTTTTACCCTCTCTGCAGAGGTGCGTGGGAGCACACACAAATTTGGCGTTGACTCTTTAATTAAATAAATTTTTTACGTACACTGTAAAAATAGACGACAACGTCTATTTTTACAGTGTACGTAAAAAATTTATTTAATTAAAAAGTCAACGCCAAATTTGGAGACAAATAGGTGTTGTGATAGACGTTGTGAATCACAACGTCTATCACAACACCTATTTGTCTCCTTTTTTACAACACGTTGTGGTCATAACATGTTATGATTTACAACACCTACAGTATACGTTGTGGTTTACAACACCTACAGTAGACGTTGTGCTTTACAACACCTTCAGTAGATGGTATGTTTTACAACACCTACAATAAACGTTGCATTTTACAATAAGTCATTTATCTTTCTTTTGTTATTCTGAAAAGTCTGTGGGAATGGTTTCAGCCGATTGGTCACCCTACAAGCCCACGAGACGAATGTGGGTCATGAGTCAACAAGATGACTATATATTCCAAACGCACCGAATAAACGGGGATTGCGATACATAGAAAATCTTGTTACACCACCACTTTCAGGCGCAACTGTACATTTGTTATGATTTTCGGATTGCTTGGGTACTTTTTATTAATTCGTCCCTAACGTCAGAACAGTTTTAAATTAATTAGGGGGAAGGTAAACATTTACTGATATTGATGGTTTAACTACACATCAGTACCAAACTTAACCAAAGAGTTACTGCGTATTAGTATACTGCTACACTCGAGGCTTCAGTTTGAGGTTCAGCTTACCCACGCGTTTACCATTTGAATTTCCGGTTTTCGCAAAAATGGTTGAACTACAGTTTTTAAATCAATATAAAAATGAAATATAAAGAATTTAGCAAATCCAGTCACAGCCTAAAGGCTGCAATTTTTGTAAATTATTACCAAAAACTTAAATGAACAATAAAATGCAAACACAATTTTACTTTACGAAACAGATATAAAAACACAATTTGTCGACAGTATTTTCAGCCAAAGACTGAAAATCTTTTCAAAGATGGACTATAACAAAATATCTAAAACTTGAAAAGTCGTCCTTGACGTATTTTGTTAGGCAGAACGTTTACTCAATTATATTTGTGACGTCATTCAGTGCCTTGCTAGGTGTTTTAGGCGTTGTGGGTTACAACACATGTAGACGTTTTGGTTTGCAACACCTACAGATGCTGTGGTTTACAACACGTAGGCGTTGTGGTTTACAACATCTATAGACATTGTGGTTTACAACGCCTATAAACATTGTACGTTACAACACCTATAGACGTTTTGATTTACAACACCTACAGATGCTGTGGTTTCCAACATGTATAGACGTTGTGGTTTACAACACCTATTCTGTAGACGTTTAAACACGCAACATCTACAAATATTCGTCCTTGGGAAACGGATTTTAGACGTTGCGTTTGTAGACGTTGTGCTTTGCAACGCCTAAAACCCCATTATAAGACACAGAGTGTCCTTATAACGAGTTTTAGGATTATGTAGGTGTTGTAACTCACAACGCCATTTTTGCAGTGTAGGTGTATTCCGGACCTGCAGGGTTTTAATCTTATTGGCACAATATCATTTGAATTCAATAGAGCAGTGACACGACGTAGTATCTCTATGCTGGAACCTTAATGGGTTAGCTGCAAGGGGCACTGCAGAGAGAAACAGAAGGGCGTCATACTGAAGCCGATGCTGTGAAGAGTGTTTTCTTAGACTTAAAACGCGCCATTTTTGTTGTTGGAGAAAACAACGTTATTTTAAGCCTAACAAATCCGCTCTTCCGTCGTTTTTCCGTCCATTTTTATGTAGTGCACCTTGTAGTTATGCCCTCCAAAACCCATACTGGTGCCAAGCTGGTGCCAATATGGCGGCAAATGTCACTGCTCTATATTGATATAACGTTTACAAACATTTGCTACAAGTCTAAGCTAAGCAAAAATTTTACTGGTTTTTATTTGCCTTAAAGGTGGGTTGCCACAGAGCAAAGGAATGCACATTAAGGAGAAGCTTTTAACACAATTAATAAGCTTCGTGCCTCCTTAATCATAGAGTAACAATTTGGTACGTCCTAGTGCACCTGGACGCAAGCTGTAAAGATTAACGATAATACTGCCACTAGATGGCGCCACGGTAGATTCTTTATATTATACAACTATTACATTGTTGGACCATTGTAGCAGCAGTGGATTTATATCATGAAGATACACAGCTGCAACAATGAAACCGTTGTCTTACCACTAGTAAGAACCACGGCTAGGCGTGGGTTTCTCACTTACATACGTTAGAAAACGAAGAAGGTCTTTGGTTCTCACTTAAGTATTAAAAACACAATCGCCGTCCACGTTTATATATCCCAAATCGTTTTTAAAGTATTATTAAACTATCTCACACTTTCAATTAACAACTATTAATTTTTTTAATAAGTAAAAAGAATTCTAGGCATAGAAAACGAAGACCTTTGGTTCTTACTCATGCAAGTATATCTACTACCGCTAGCAATGTTTACGTATCAATGTTTACGTATCAATGTTTACGTATCAATGTTTAAGTACCAATGTTTCCAAAATAAAACGTTTATTGCAGCTGAAGAATTGCCCAAAGGAAAGAGTTAAATTTGATTAAAATAAACAAATAAATACGGCATCTATTGCAGTTACTGAGTTTTAAACACGGAGTTAGAGGAAAGAACATTCCCGCCAACAATGGCTCGTTATACTATCACAACAATGGGTCGGTTACTAACAATGCAAATCGTTGTTGTACAAATATATGTTCGACGATGGTTCGGCAACAATGCGCTAACACTGTCTTTTTATTGCAACAATGGCTCGTTCACTAAAGATTCTAGTCGTCGTTGCACAAATATGTTAGACGACGGCGTTCGGCAACAATGCGGTAAGACTTTCGATTTATGGCCCCTCGGGTAACCAGCGAAAGTCTTATCTTATTGTTGCCGAACGCCATCGTCTAACTGATACTTCTACCATGGCGCCATCTAGTGGCAGTAATATCGTGTCTTTTTCCAGATTACTTCCAGGTACACAAGGACGTGCAGTTCCGGCAGAAAGTAAAATTACAAACGTAATGTCATTATAGCGAAAAAAAGGCATTGTTGCATTATGGCATTATTGAACCCTTTGAGTATAGTGCATCAGCAGACACCAAGGCACGTGCATGCCTTTGTTGACGCTTGTCTCACTATAACAATAATTCTGGGTTTCGTAAATTTACTTTCTGCCGGAACTGTACCAAATGTTCACTCAATAATTAAGGAGGCACGTGGTTTATTTGTTGTGTTCAAAGATATTTCTTTGTGTGTTCCTTTGCGAGCAAGAGTAAGGGCACGTTTAGGCAACCACTCGCTTTTGCAGTCTCGCAGCTAGAAGCTAGAAATCACCTTAAATTCCAACATGGCGGCGGTTTTATGTCTGCCGCTTCGCAACGAAAACAGCCAATAACGTGAGTTCAGAAGCGTTTGTGAAAATTGTTTCGTCATGAGGAATGCTTTATATTATTGGCACGGATTATAAGACTGCAAGTATTTACTCAAACGATGTCGGATTTAGCTAATCCATTTAGCGTTGTTACCATGGCAATGTCACCTTTGCCATCGCGATTGAGTTCTAGCTACGAGAATGCAAAGGCGAGTCGCTGCATAAACGCGCCCTTAGAAAGAATTGTGTAGCGCTAAATGCCGCAAACTATCGTTTGGTTGTAGCCCGCCTTTAAGCTTAGCCTACATCTGATTAACGAGATCGCTTAGGCCAACTTAAAACCTGTCAAAGCAATGCTCCTAGCTTACTGATTGTGGCCGCGCTGAGTTTCTTGCCGATCATTCCAGCTTCACGCGTACGAGAAAAACTGGTTCAGGAGTCATTCGAAAGGCTAATAACCCCATATCCACAATTTAAACACTCTACACTTCTGCGACGACAGAACGTAGGCAAAAAAAAAAAAAATTGTTAGACACGCAATTTAACACTCGCTTAAAATCCGTGTTAATTTAAAAGCAATCAAGTCTGCAAACTTGTCGCGCTGAGAATGTGGCTGCAAAGGTTGGCGTTCGTACGTGTGCAACTCGATACAGACCACTGTTTACCCGTCGCCCCGACGACGAAATCGTTGTTTGTGAGCGATCATTAATCCTCATTCACTTAACAAATCGGTCAATGGAGAATTGGAACTGCAAAGGAACTAATGTAGATTCATGAACGCACTGGCATTCAACCGAAAAGGAGTAAGAGAAAGAAAAAAAAGAGAGAGCCTGTACCACCAGTCGGCTATAATATTGACGGGTCAATAGACAACAGCAAAACCTAAATGAAACAAAGAATATCCAAGAACTACTATTAATCTAATAATTAGACGTGGTGATGACGTCACCCTAAGACAGTGTCATTCTTAAGCCATTGCAGGTTACTTGGCCTCGAACCACTTGCGTTGAGGCGCCTGAAGGCCGACCTGATGTTGACATTTAAAGTTCCTCATGGTCTGTTGCCTGTGGAATTGCCTTTTTTTGACTTCTGCACTACGGATATTACCAGGGGCCACTCTATGAAACTGAGGGTTCCCAAGTGCAACTTGGACAGTCGTAATTTATTTTTTTTGCAAGTCGGGTAGTAGCTCCTTGGAATTCGCTCTCGGAGGCTGCAGTCTCTACTCCATCACTGAGTGTCTTTCGGCGGGAGTTGAATTGTACTGACCTCTCGAGTTTTCTGAAAAGATCTTATCTGTGATGCCGCATTGCACTTTAGTGGGACCAGTATCAGAGAATGCCCCCGCAACCCTTCTGGATCCTTCCCCTCTAAATGGGGGAAAACCGTTATTATTATTATATTATTAGGGCGGGTTTACGCAACGACTCGCCTTTGCATTCTCTCAGCTAGAAGCTAGAAATCATCTGAAATTCCAACATGGCGGCGGTTTTAGCCATGCCGACTCGCAATGAAAACACTGAATAATGCGAGTTCAGAAGCGACTGTGAAAATTTCGTCAGGAGGAATTCTTTATCTTATTGTCTGTCACGGGTTATAAGACTAAAAGCATTTACTCAAACAACGTCGGATTTAGCTAATCCAGATAGCATTGTTACCATGGCAACGATGATTTTGCCGTTGCTATTAAATTCTAGCTACGAGAATGCAAAGGCGAGTCGTTGCATAAACCCGCCCTTATTATGTGCAGTTTATCGCACGATTCCTAACTTTCACAATACTAGACACGATCAGCGATTTACCCCATACCACCACGTTTTACAGTGCGTGATATTCATATCGCCACACTAAAGTGTGGTGATATGGATGCCATGCACCGAAAGGGGGGGGGGGGGGGGAAATGAGGCTTAATGGCGCGTCGACAGCTTGGTCATTAGCGCCAACCTCAGTCACAGTGCAGTGGTCCGGGTTGCCACGGCACCACACATTACAGAGATATTATTCAAACCCCTAACCTAAATCTTGTCATACATCTGTACCTCCTGCAAAAATTGAAAAACACCGGACAGGAAGACAGACTTATCGCCCAATTGACGCACAATGTCATGCGGAAGATGGAAACGACGACGAAAACCATCAAGCTGGCAACAATCAACAAGGAAGTGCAGGACCGTAAGTGGCCGTCGACACCAATAACATTCAGGAGGGTCAACCCCCCGCAAAAGGAAACAGCGAGTAAGTCGAGTGTGACCAATGCGCAAACGGGCCAACACCACCTCCTCACGGCGACTGCGGCGACACGCCGAGTGCCATTCCTCAACAGTGCCTTTAATAGCTCGTAATTTATTGCCGTCCTGTCCATCCCACGAGGCTTGCCAAAAAGCGTGTAACCTCAGACGCAGAGTTGGAAAAGCGTCCGAGGGAACAAGGCTGAGATCCCTTCCGAGAGGGCCAGAAAGGGCCCCTTTTGCTGCAGAATCCGCTTGCTCATTTCCACCTATCCCAACATGGCCCGGGATCCAGTAGAAAAGCACGGTTTTCCGCTGGCCAGGCAAGCGGGAAAGCAAAGCTTGGACACGTTGTGTCAAGGGGTTCCGTGGATTGTAAGTCGCCAAGGAGTCGCCACCGAAAGGTGGGGTGATGTCACATGACGTGACTGTGAGGAGGACGATGTAATTTTTACGCGATGAAGTTTGTGTGTAGTGCAGCACGATAATAGACATCAATGCATTGAATTTAAAAAAAGCACTTCCCCTACAACTCTTTTAAAAAGAAAATCACACCCTCAATACACAAGATACCCCCCTCCCCCACTCAAATAGTATCGGCCGTAAACTTGACTGCATCAATACAAAATTATGCAATCGGGACAACATAATGTTTGCATAAAAAACACTGCTATGAAGGCTGACTTTCCATTTACCCCAACAATTTTGTTTTTACTTTCGAAAGTTGGGGACCGGGTGACATGCTCGGCCTTCAGCCTCGACGACATCTTGACGTAGTTTTCGCGGATTGGCCATGTGCGGGCTATCGCCCATCGAGTGATAA
Organism: Lithobius niger; assembly: GCA_023313725.1. Lineage (NCBI taxonomy): Eukaryota > Metazoa > Arthropoda > Chilopoda > Lithobiomorpha > Lithobiidae > Lithobius > Lithobius niger. Next base: position 168,333 of record JAHWFP010026561.1, read on the forward strand.
ATCCGATGTAGGGGTGATATAACTATTACTTATTTGAGAACCCAGATACGTCATCGGTGGGTTAATTGTGTTAACCAACACTTACCACAACGTTTTAATTGATAGATTATGCTTTTTTACAACGACGGAATCGTCACAGCTACGCTGCAGAATTGGCAACGGACATTCCATCGCAGTAGTAAGATAACTAGCCACGTACGGGATTGTAGGTATTTTCAGTATCCACGTTTAATAAAGATGGCATAATACAGAACACGCGACATTTATCGTCCAACGGTAACTGGTAACAACACTATTTTCGGTGTACTGAAAACCAATGACATTTACCTGAAGTCCACGACCCAAACCTATAGTGTTCATTAAACTCAACTTAAAGTCTGTTTAATTTTGGATTACAGACAGAAGAGGAATACAACTTTATTTTAATCACGAATCTGAGCCAAAACCAATCCGAGCTAAGTATTTTTCAACAATCCTGTCCTATAAGCGAAAATCGCAAAGCAAAACTGATGTAGTCGAGAATTGAAGAGTCTGGACAAATTCAATGTCCTACATTGTTGTAAGTATACAAACTCATCGAATTTATTGTTGTTACATTGTGTAAGCATTATTCGTAATCATTAAAGCCACTCAGGTACTGAAAATAAAAGTCGAAGCCAAAGTTACAGAGTCGAGCTTTGGACATTGGCCGCCAGATGCCCTAGATGCAGCCAGCGACCAGTTGCACGGATTGCTCTACTAGAGAAAACAAGGAAGGAAGAGGAACGGTAGCGTAGTGGGGAGGGAGAGTAAAAAAGCGGAGGGGTAGTGTTTAATTCAACAACCCATCTCAATTCTTAATTGTCTACGTATGGGTGCAAATCACCACTACGTTGACGTACCCTTCCCGTCACATCTTTCCTTCTTTCCTTAACCTCAATTCACCTGCACTTAACGAGGTGGAAAGAAAGGGGACGGTTTGAAGGAGAGGAAGGGAGGGAGAGACGGGGGAGGAAGTAGAGAGAGAGAGGAGAGGAAAAAGGAAGGGGTCGATTAATTCAACTACCCATCTGAACTAAAATAGAATCGAAACGAAGAAAAATTACCCATCGTAGGAAGACGAGTAGTCTTCACGAAAGTCCGAGCGAAAACCCTGAAAAAAAATTGCAGTCTAAACAAATCGTGAGAAAAACAAAACCACGCATTTTAAAGACGTGTGGCCAAGAAGTCTTATTAAAAGTCCAGCCAAACACCGGGAACCATACCGCCAGGCAAAACGAAACCCCTGGCGAAGCCAGGCAACAGTTCAAGTACTAAATAATTTATAAACCTAACGACACACAGGATACTGTGTATTTTATATAAGTCTTCTGTTCTATTATTTTCATCATGTGTAAACGGTAACTTAATTGCTATGTTGTGTAACTTTTGAATTGTGTGGTAGTCAGCAGTAAAACCTTAATTCAGCTCCTTATAAATCTTGTGCCGAATTAGTTCCGTATCTTGTTTTCTTAGTTTGACTGTTTTGTATGTAAAATTGGTAGGCATGATGTTCCTAATTTTCTTAATACGTACAGCAATGTGATCTTTGTGCGTATAATTGTGAGTAATCGCTTCTTTAATACCTTTATTCATGTCAACTGTAGAATGAGTATTTAATACTGTAGTTTCCTTCCATTTTCTTTATCATTTGTGGTGTTTGACTACTACTAAGAAAACTAGCTTTTCTTCTCTAACGAAAACAATATTTTATGCATAACTCTATCATACGTGAGTCAAATGAATTATTAATATAAAAAATAAAAATGTATAATGTTTGCTTGACTTTTAATATGCTTTGCTTGGGCATTATCATTTTTTTTTGTCATTATGTGTAACGATGCTTGACTGCTAATTTTTATGCACTTGATAACAGGATGCTGTTTGTCACCGAAACGTCGTCTGTTGTTTTTTTTGTGCACCTAGCTGGCTTGCTTTTTTTTTCAAACTTTCAATAGTGCTTTTTCTGTATTGTAGTAAAATTAATTTGTAGCTTCTGAGACATTAAATCGCAACTTATAGTATGTACTGGCAATAAAAATAGGAAATCATGTCTAAAAATGTGAATATTATCTTTTTCACAGAAATGATATATTTTAATGTAATAATTTAAGAATTTATTATTCAATGATTTGGCTCGAAGTTCCGTGTGAACTTGTCTGCCAGTTGCAAGCCTTTAAGTTATAGAAGAAACTACTGTTTAAAAAATTCATTACCTACAATATACAGGTCGGTTAAAGTTTGTATCTGAAATATTTTGAATAATCAATCTATAACACACAATAGTAATTTAATAAGAATTACAATTACATAATGGTAGTCAGTGTAACACTATCCTGGTAAACATGTTGAAGGAAGTATAATTCGAAAATGTATATCAGTAGTCGTTAGAAACGAAGTTAATTTAAACATGCAATGCAGCTTAATGTGAGGCTTTAATCAAGATCTACATTGCACCTTTGCTTGTTAACACAGTGGAAATGCTGTAGGCTGATTCAGATACCACAAATATAAATCGAAAAGCGATTCGATTGTAATTTCATTGTGATTTCGAATTTGACGACTGGGTTTAGCGCAAACGAATGATAGGCGCCAAATCAGCCCACCAGACCATGGGAAACATTAATCAACACGGAGGAAATGCGCGGTTAATTAATTTGAAAATATTGACAAAACAGATAATTGAAATATTGTTACTGAACATGTGGTAGTCATCTCATGACGCTTGAAACTTACAACAACTGTTCTAAAAAGATACACGCAACTTCAAAGAAGGTAGCCTCTTATAAACTCACTTATCCACCAATTATGCATATAACAATAACGACAAAGGCTTCGTTGGCCGAGCGAAGTTAGACTTAATGCGCGATTGAAGTTGAGTTTTGTGTCTGTTTGTGTATGTGTCCGTTTGTGTGTATGTCTGTGAGGGATGTCTGATTGTGTGAGTGTCTGCGAGTGTTTTCGTCTGTTTGTGTGTATTTCTGTGAGTTTGTTCGTCTGTCTGTGTGTGTCTGCAAGTGTGTCTGTTTGTGTGTATGTCTGTGAGTCTGTTTGTCTGTTTGTGTGTGTTTCTGCGAATATGTTGGTCTGTTTGTATGTCTGTGAGTCTGTGTGATTGCGTGCGTGTGTCTGCGAATGTGTTTGCCTGTTTGTGTGCATGTCTGTGAGTCTGTTTGTCTGATTGTGTGTGAGTTTGCGAGTTTGTTTATTTGTTTAAGACAAGAAAACATTCGCAGTATTGTTCTGATTTCGAAGTTGAAGTTCCGACCTCAAACATTTTCGAACATATTCGGGTTTTAACTCGATTTTCAGTAGCAGTGCTAGGAGGGAGCGTGGCAGTAGGCAACCTGATCTAAAATAGTCCAGTGTAAAAAATGACAAGCATGAAGCATGAAGCATGATTCTCGTGGTACATGAAGTTTAGAACCTTTAGAAGATTTATAAAAAATAATAACGCTTGATACGATTTATTTGATAATCTGTTAGTATGCGGAATATATTCATTCCCCATGAAATTTTATTCAACCTCTTTTTTGTGTAACTGATTCCTACATCAGGGGAGTGTAAAGGTTTTCTTCCCACATTCGTGCTAAACCAGCTTGGAATTCCCTCATGAAAATACCTTATTTTGTTGGGGAAAAACGGACGGGTTCCAACGAAGAGGCCCGGAATGGTAAACCTTAGGGCCAAACCCATTTGGTTTCGAGGCGTAGAACAAGATTCGTTTCGACCTTTCAACGGGGGAAGTCGGATTTTGAGATAAGCACTTCGCCATGGTCGACTGAGAAATGGAGTTCTCTATAATGCACTTAGTTGGAAAGGACTAAGTATTGATTACCTTTCTCTCTCTCTCTCTCTCTTTCTTTCTTTCTTACTCTCTTTCTATCCGTGTTTTTTCTTGTACCCTCTCCCACTCTCTTGAGTAACAGTAACTGCAAGTTAGTTTCTAAATCAACTTGCGCGACGTAAGCCTATTTTCGCGGAGAGCTTTGCGGGCGCCCATATTTCCTGCACCCACAAGCCAGGCATTTTCCCTCCCCAGAGTCACGTTTTCTCCTAACATTCACTTCTTTTTATGTCACATAAAGAAACGGAAGAGTTAATGCGTCTAAACAAACGCCATTTTAGATCCCCCTCTCGGCAAATAACAGCTGACAGGTTCTTAATGAAATTACTTTAAAGTTGTTTACGTTTCAAGCACGTTATTTTCACGGGTGCGAAATAAATTCTTGGAAACGTAACGAATTAAGGGGTAAATATACTTTGTAGCATTTTTATGGTGGTTGAAGACACGTCTGGTAATCTAAACTTTCTCCTTGAGTTTGAAGGGGATCCAAAATGGCAGATGAGGGGAATTTTCTTGTTGCAAGTCGCGTCTTTTTCAGCCATTATGGTTTTATTGACAAAGCTTTAAGAAATTAGACCCAAATTCAGGACAAATTTAACAAAGTGAGAGAATGTAACCAGAAGTTTATAAAGTGTTCCGTTAGGTAAGGGACGTAAATTTGCTGAAATATATGCTAGCCTCTGGAAAATTCGGTTGTTCGTGTCACTATCATCCCATCGGTTTCTCCTGGGAACTAGCATGTTGTCTCTTTGATGTTTAGTGATTTTACGACTTCAGTTCGTGAAATTTCAGTACGCTTTCGTGCCACTTGATAATGATTCTGTGGCTCGAAACGCCGAGAAATTGTTGATTTTGCATGTTCATCCTTTGGTTTCAATTAACTTAACTTTTGTTCAATAAAGCAGAAGCATCAATGTTTTAACAGGAGCCCAAAATAAGTCCATCAGTAACAAGGTTAGTGATAAAAAAAAACCTTCCTGAAAGGTGTTGGAGAACCACAAGTACATTGATTTAATTTTCGGGAATTAATTTTTCCCTTGATCACCTAAAAAGAACAAGACAACACACTAATGAGTAGTGAAGCCTTACAGCCCAATATACAACCTTTTCCCGCACATACTTGCAATAAAATTCAGTTAAAAAACGCCTAAAAACACACGATTGTGCGTGGTGAACGACATTCGTTCCTCCATATTGGATTGCACAAAATGGACCACTGATCTTTACAGATTCAGTGCCGGAGGGCTCTCGGATTTCGTAAACTGGACCATGGAGGAGCCATCGCAAAATCCAACAAAGCCTATGCTGTAATCAAACATGCTGAGGACACCAATCACAGTGTGGACGTCCAGAACACCACTGTGCTCTACAGAGAACCAGTTCAAAAAATAAGGACCCAACTAGAATCTTAAAAAATTTCCCCAACATGGATAGAATAATCTTTAACCAGTGAATAATCTTTAAAGAGCAGTGGTCAATTTTGTGCAATCCAATATGGAGGAACTAATGTGTGTTTTTTTCGCGTTTTTTAACTGAATTTTATTGTAAGTATGTGCGGTAAAAGGTAGTATATTAGACTGTAAGGGTTCAGTACTCATTAGTCTGTTGTCTTGTTCTTTTTAGGTGACCAAGGGAAAAATTAATTCCCGAAAATTAAATCAATCTCGCATTTTTATGTAGGCTATACTTGTGGTTCTCCAACACCTTTCAGGAAGGTTTTTATCACTAATCTTGCATACCACAAATTAATTGAAGTTTTAAGGAATATTACACAATACTAAGACTCTGTATTTAACAGCAATAAGGCTCTTAAGGTGTATGACGGATTAGAGTAACCAACTGTACACCCCCACCTAACGATCTTTTTGTAGTACACAATGCATTCATTTTTTAAGCAATCTTTGAAATGCCTGAATAAATTTCAGATTAATTGGTAGTCCCCTGTATTTCTAGGGGAGGGGGGGGGGAATGTCACAACTTCAGGTACTGTTATAAAAAAAAAACTCTTACACCTTCAGCTTTGAAACTTGGTAGGGTTGTAAAACACATCATTGTGTAGAGTTTCGACTAGAATTATTTAAGTCATGCAAACAGTTTAGGAGAATTTTTAAAAAATATTTATATGTTTAATTAATAATGCTATTATTAAATAGCCACTATAAATTCTAAAAAATTAAGTTTTCCATGGTAAACCATAATTCTAGTCGGCGATGTGTAGAAATCAAGATTTTCTGTGCATTAGTTTTTTTTATAATAATAATAATAAAAAAATAATACTTTATTTCAAATTACTAATACAATGTAATCCTCGAAGTTACAAATAAAAATGCAACTTGTGTGAGTACGAATTTCAAATTACTAATACAATGTAATCCTCGAAGTTACAAATAAAAATGCAACTTGTGTGAGTACGACACCTAATCATTTTCCCTCATTATCGTACTATTCTTATTATTTATAGGAAGCTCGACCATTGTGGTTGCAATCAAGGACAAAAGCTTATAATCTATATATTATAGGTTTGTAGAAAATGATACATAAAGTAAAAAAAACAAAAACATAATTTTGAGCTACACGCATTTAACAATATTTAATAATATTGCCACTGGTACACATCATCGTATAACAACCAATTTTTTAAGTAAATTTAGTGGATTAACCAACGTAAAACGTTCAAATTTATAAAGTAGATACTTCAAACTAATTTTTAAAATTAAAACAAAAATGATATTTGATTGATTTTTTGGCCCTTACCAACTACCAAGTTAACTAAAATAAAAATATAGTACCTTAACTAGGTTAAACTCAACAAATTAGCCTTTTCACAGTATTAATTTATTATATGGTACTTTCGGCATTTATTCTCAACACAACAAACCACAAGATTACAACTTAGGTCTTGTGGTCCGTTGTGAGGAGTAAGGTAGCTTGACTACCGGAAACGTCATAGAATAAATATCTACTGTAAAAAAGCAGTGTTGTGGCGTTTAACTTTTGGATTCCCTGATGAAATTACGAAGGGTAATTCTTTTAAAAGCCCAGTGCAAATAAACACTAAGTGTAAGGGACTTAATAAACAATTCTAAAAAAAAAAAAAAAAAACACCAGAGGCCAGTCACAACTTCCCTCGTGAAAAAAAAATGAATTTACAATTAAAAAAAAAAAAACTTACAATATACAATGGACATGAACAAATGTGTAATGGTATATGAAACATGTGCAAAGGCTGCTAGCCAGTCAGCCAGTCATCTATCTAGCAGTACCAAAATACGCACAGGCAGCCCCTAGTCAACCAGTGTTAGCATTTAAATTACATAAAAAGTGTTATCAAATACACGCTAAAGAAAATGCTAAAAGTGTAAAAAAATTAAGTGCATATTAAAATGATAAACATGACAACATCATATAAAAAGACTAAAAAAAAATTCTAAACAAATCCTAGTAAAAATAAAAGTGTTATCAATAGAAAAGAATTGGAGAAAGTTACGAATTTAAACGACAATTAATTATTGCGACATTGGCAACCGAGATTTAATTAATTAATTAATTAATTACATAAAGTTTTTAGTAATTGAAATATTGTTCTCGTTTTAAAGTTTGAGCACTTTGAAACTCCTATTTCAGCACTACGATATATGATCATAACCTGAAACGACCGGGGGGGGGGGGGGGATTGAGGCTTAATGGCGCGTTGACAACTACACTCCTGAAACGACGGCTACACTCTCATTTTGCCTAAGGGTTCCAAACTGTGGGCAACTTTCATACATCTCATCATCCCTCCTTTCACCGTTTGTTTTCAATTGTGTCTCACAACATCAATGGCCCTGTCTGAAACTCTCCCCCTATCGACCTTGCAAAGAGGGCTCAACTGTTGGCTTCCTGAGGGCTTTTCCCATCTTCTTCGCAATTTGGGTCGAAGTCCAACCGCATTAAGATAATAGGGCCGCATAAATCCACACTGCACCGCATCGCATTGCATTCCATCCCATTACTGAATCAGTTTCCCGCCATCAAAATAGAAATCTGCACCGCCGAATAATCTGCCGCTGCCAGAAAATCCTCATCTTGTCGAAAGCATGCGTGCTTCGGACTGGTATGGTTCTTCCTATTTCGTTCGTATATGATTAGTGTGTATAACTTATTGGACTGAAGGGAGGAGGGAGGGAGGAGGGAGCAGATCGGCGTGGTGTTGTGCGATTGCCAGCCAAACCCAGCTACCAACCACTAACGTTTGGCTGCCATCTTTCTTGGCATATAGCCGTAAAACTAACAACGAAAGAAGCCGGAAGGTTTCAGACGGAAGCCATTTTGGCTTGATGGAAGGGCATGCCCTCTGAACATGCCAAGCCGCGAGGTCGTAACATTGAGAATTGGATTGAAATCGCCAGCCAGACAGCTGGGATCACTGTTCCTCGCCTATACGCAAGTAATGTATGAGGGTGTATTGAAATTGCTTGCACGATAAAATTAAGCAGTATAGGTAAACTTTAAAGACATACAGACAAGGAATTGTTCCTTACATTAAGAATAATTATTGTGCGAGATAGAATAAAGATTTAATAAAAAATAAAACTGTGCAGAAATACTAGACATCCCTACGTGCACTGTGCGGCAAGCACATCCCGATTTTGCAGCCTGGAAGGAAGTAGTGTTGGTTCGTAAGCAAAACCATGTGTTACTCACTGGCACATATATATTTCCGGTGTATGTCTTGCGACGTGTCAAGAATAGCGCTTGCAACATTTACACAGGTTAATGTCGCAAAATCATGTCGCACGAAAGACAAAAAAAAATAACAAAATGACTGTATTGGCAACATTTACATACGTTTGAACTAATGTCGCAAAACTGAGTCATGCAGGAAAGCCAACAGGGATGCAAGTATGTACCTTTAACCCTGAAGATAAAAATGTAGCCAATGAGTGCACAATTAAAACAATAAACGTGTCGTTTCGGGGATATATGCACCCCGATATCAAGTCTGAATATCAGCTCAAAGGTTTCGTACAAAAAAAAATAATAAAGAATCATGATATGGCAGACTCTTCCACCAAAATAAAATTTTAAAAAATGCTTTAAAAAAAAGAACCTATGCATTGCAGGCCGAAACAGCAAATACGCTTGATAACGGGGTGCATACAACCCCGAAACGTCGTGTTTTATTGTTTTACTTGTGCACTAAACCATGCGCAATGGCTGTTTGCCGTGACGTCACCATGAGTTAGCCAATGACGAACGAGAACAAGGGCTGTTTGGCCGTCTGATTGGACTAGCCCAGTCACGTGATAGCCTATGCACGTCACAACAAACAGCCATGGCGCGTGGTATAATTGGACTTATTTTCATCTTAAACTCTTCCTGTGCTGGTTTTACTTTTTACTTTTACTTAACGCTGCTTACAGCAAAGATGGCGGCTTAATAGTTCGACGCGCCATTAAGCCTCAATCCCCCCCCCCCCCTTAATAGTTCGATCGGTTTCAACACTAACAACTTACAAATAATCGTTCGATTGCGTGCCGTGAACTGCAGACGGTTATCGAATTTTTGACTGATTCCAGTGAGTCACAGTTTGGTGGTAAATGCCTTGAAACGGGTAACTTTCGTGTTTTGGCTGTAGAATCTTTACTTTAGTAGATTGGCTGAGCTGAGCCAATGCAACCATAATTAAAGAAGAACGAGTACATAGTTACAAGAAGAGCCAATATGTTCCTTTTTGGAAGAAAAAGAATACGAAATAAAGGACACGTCAACACAGTGGTTATTTGTGGCATTTATGGTTATTTCCCTTTACAGGTCAAACGTTACTTCCAACGTACATGATGTAAAGAATTATGATATAGGTATAGTGAATACTGTTAATTTGGCTAGGACAGCATCTGTGACGCCACAGTACGCCAGCCAATCATTGCTCATATTGCATCTTGGCCATTCTTATCTGAATAGCCATTCTTCTTTTGGCAAAGAGGCTACCTTCGTGCCAGTTTCGCTGTGATGATTGCCGATGCGTAATACTACCCGTACGTTTATTTTCCTTACAGCTGTGCAGCAGCTACGGAAGTTTGCTAAATGCCTACGTCATGCCAACGTCACTAGTGCTAGACGACCAAAAGAAACAGCCCCCCATGGCGGATTAGTACTCAGAGAGCTATTAAACGGAATGCCAAAAAAAAAAAATGGCCGGTGCCACCTCCGTGTGATTGCTGTAATCGTTCAACTAGCTAAAAAAACGTTATAGCGTTAAGTTTTATCGGCAATCGAAATGAATCGGCAGCATTTCATGGTTGTGTATACATTACTTTACCTACTTGCAGCTTTCTGGTTTCAGTTAAATCCACCATAACTATAAAAACACGGCCGTAAAATGCTGGAGATGATCAAATTTTTTATCGATGGGAAGCGGCCATCTTGTTTCCGCAGCATAGCTATCACCTTTCTTGTTGCTGCATGGCTGCAGGAAATGAGGAAAAGAGACGCGTCCGCTACATGCAGTACTGGAAATTGCAGCTAAATTGGAGGGAAAAGAAACAGCCATCCCGCGAACTACTTCAGCACTGCAAGGAAAACAAATGTACGGATCTGCAACAACAGGATCATCGGGCTATTAGGCTGTCCACCACTAAAGCCTGTGCATGGCAAGTAAACTATCTGCACAAACTAAACAAAATGGCCGCCACGACTGGCCCATTTCGTCGAGGTCTGTTTGGTAATTTTTATTCAATAATAGTTTTAATTTCTACGTAGATTTTGCGTGACAAATTTTAGTTATCTGTAAAAGTATTTTTAAATAGTTCTTTTGTTTGTTTTGTCACTCAGTCACAGTAAGGGACACGTTCGTGTATCCATAAAGTATTGCGAGGAAAGGAACGTTGGCATTCTTTGAACTGTTAAGTGTCCGTCCTCGGCTGACAGAAAGCGGCAAAAGAACAAATCAATCAAATCAGTGGCGCTTTCGGCGGCCATGTTGTCCACTTTAGTCGTCTACGCTATTTTTCCTCCAAGATCCGGCCGGTACTGTAGTAGAGCCCTGGCCTGCGTGTATTTCCATTTTCGGGCTACACTATATCTGGAAAGGCAACAAGGAGCAATGTTGCTGCGAGTTTTTAAGTCAAACTCCAAAACAAATTAACGAGAAATTTATGGAAGTGGGTAGTTATTGACAGTTATCACTTTTATTAGCACTTTTAGCCTAAGCAGTAATGATTTCTTCGATATTATGGCCACGTTTTTGACGCGTGAAAAACAAACTTTTTGGCTATCACTCAAAGCATTCAAAATACACGTCACATTTCTGACTGGTGTAGGCACGGTTCGTTGACAATGAACTAAACTTGCTTAAAACAATGTCGAGGATCAATCGAGTCAACTATTATTACAGCTGTCTAAGTGTCGTCACACATCGAGCAAGCTGAAGAATAATATGGTATTGGCAAATTGGCAATGGAATAACATTAATTTTTGGGGGGCGGAATCTTGTTGGCTCACACAAACTAAATACTTACAAAATCGCTCGAACTGATACTTGTACAATTCTGGTCCACATTATGTATGCAGGAAACTGACTATGATACCACTTTTTCTTGCATTATGATACACTTGTATAATCTGCACAGTTACTGTTAGCATCTACGAGTGGGATATTTACAAGTCTTTGCACTCGAAGTGGAAGAAAGCGTGGCGTGTGGAACAGACTATAACATATTTAACGGTTGTGAAGTACGAGTTTACAGTGTTGGGAAGGACAGAATACGTCTACACCTCTTCCCCCTCCACCGCTCCTAACAGTAACCGTTGCAGCGCTAGGAATTGTTTTCGTTTTTCTTTTTAACTTTATTTGGTGGTACTGAGATACAGTTTATTATTTAGTGCACCCTGCCACACCGTACATTCTCGAAACTGATATTTGTTTGGCTATTCCATTCAAGATGGCTGCCTGGTACCTCTTAGTTTAGTATTTAAAGTATGCTTTTGTTATATTTAAAACATTTAAAAGCAGCATTGCTAGCGTTTTCCTGGTAACAGTGAAGGGATAACGTTAGGAAAATCATGTTCGAAGTTTAGCAAGTGATGTGTTGGCGTCATCTTCCAGGTGAAACAGCACGAAAATAGTACCTCACTAAAACTATCAACCCCCCCGCCCCCAGAATGAACTGGAACGAAAATTACTATTAAAAAAATACCTAATTTCGAATGAAATTTGTTTATTGTGTGCGCGGTGTATCTTGAGTCCTGCAAGTATTTTGTGAGCGGCTACGGCTTCCTGGATGGTGAGGCTTTCATCGATGGCCGCCATTGTTTTTGTAACAATCTTGGATATCAACAAGGCACTCTGCTATTGAAAACGTACAATCGATTATCTGTGTTCGTTCTGTGGAGAACTCAAGATAGGCCGCGGACACTATAGGATGAAATTGTTTTTATACTAAACTAGAATGATGACAAGCAGATTTTTTGTTTGCTTCTTAATTATTGACGTAGTACAGGAAAAATGGCACAAAAAAAAAAGTCACGTTTATGCCTAATTACAAAGTTCATTCACAAGTGATCAAAAGAGATTAGGCACTGTATTAGAGTTTTTCTTTTGTGTCGGCATATTCTAATATGATAACCAAAAATAAACAAGAAAAGATCACTTTTAACAGTTGGTGTTATTCATTTATTGAAAAGAGCGATGCCTCGACGTGTACAGCCTTAGCTGTGACTGTGTACAGTGCAAATTTGCATTATACTTTCCGTGGCGACATTACGCCCCTTCAGCTGTCCCAGGGGGGGGGGGATTGAGGCTTAATGGCGCGTCGACAGCTTGGTCATTAGCGCCAACCTCAGTCACAGTGCAGTGGTCCGGGTTGCCACTGCACCACACATTACAGAGATATTATTCAAACCCCTAATCTAAATCTTGTCATACATCTGTACCTCCTGCAAAAATTGAAAAACACCGGACAGGAGGACAGACTTATCGCCCAATTGACGCACAATGTCATGCGGAAGATGGAAACGACGACGAAAACCATCAAGATGGCAACAATCAACAAGGAAGTGCCGGACCGTAAGTGGCCGCCGACACCAATAACATTCAGGAGGGTCAACCCCCCGCAAAAGGAAACAGTGAGTAAGTCGAGTCCCAGGGGTGCCATGGCCTAAACTCCCTGGGTACCACACCACTAAAAACACAGTTAAAGTTGTAAGGTATCGAACTTTACTTAAAGAAATGCAACGGTGAGTTACATTTAACCCCAAACTCGTGAGAGCAACATGTTTAATTTTAACACTGTTCTAGCAAAATTATCTTCCCTCGCTCGTGCTTACATGCTTTCTAAGACAGCATTCTCTGCAAACTTTAGAATTTGAATTGATCGTACACAGCGACTCACTTCTGCAGGTTATGGCAATAGTATAGTGACACTCAACTAACTTGCGCCACACGTACTTAGCCCTACATTTGTTGAGGTATTTTTTTTACCTTAGTTAACAATAATATTTACGTTAGCAATCATTAGGTAGCTAGGAAAGCCAAAGATAGGCCAAATAAGTATTTCTTCCCGTGTGGCAAATAAATAACTTTTTTTCCATAGAGCAAATAAGTAATTTTATACCTAACATGTTTGTACAGTGGATTTCGTAAGTCATAAACTCTTACAATTATATCCACACATAAAATGAGTTTATCAACTTAAAAACTTCAATAACTTAGGAACTTTGGATTAACTTAGCAACTTTCGGTTACCATAAGTTCAGAAGACGTTGTGACTAATATTAATAGCAAATTGGATTAAAATTCAAAGATTTAACAAAAAGGGTTGGCTAAAAGTGAGTTTTTGGAGGGGTGGGGGAAAGTAAGGAGGGGAAAGGGGATGAAAATCCCATCTGGAAAACATCAGCCCTTAGTTGATTATTCAACTTAATTACGTTTGTTTGTGTCATCAACATCTGAAACAAAAGTGCTACAAGGCTTTGAAACGAATACTAAGTCGAAAACACGAGATAACTTTTGTGCACCCCAATTTGAATTTAGAAGAGAAAAAAAATTTAGTCGGTAATTAACCGGAACATGAAAGATGTCCCTCCATTCCTGATAATTAAATGAATGAATGAATAATTTGAATGAACGGTTTATACAAAGAATGATGCCAAAGTTGGAGCTCT
>JAHWFP010026562.1:0-20035 GCA_023313725.1 Lithobius niger
GCTGTATTCAGGGCAGCTGCAACAGCCGTTGGGAAAGTCGAATTGAGTAGCGTTTCGTGGCACGTACCCCACGTAACCACATCCGACGAGCAAAAACTCAGGCTTTTTAGTTACATAGAAGGTGGGATGAACGTGGACTTGGGTTTTAGGCACTGGCATTACGATAGTTGCGAACTTCCTCACAGCACTAGTTTCACATGGCGCGTGCTTACTACTTCAGCCGTTGAAAAACCGAGGTGGGTTATTCTAGCTCTTCAGACTAATAGAAAAGATGCGCAAACTAAAAATCCAGCCGTATTCGATCACTGCAGTCTTCAAGATGCTCACGTAACTTTAAATTACGAACGTTACCCGTTCTTGGACTTGAACGTAAATTACGCTACAGGAGAATACTCGATCCTGTATAGAATGGCTCAAGAGTTTAGACGCGCTTTGTACGATGTCGGGGACTTGTGTATCGATTCTGTGCAGTTTAAAAAGACTTATCCTCTAGTGGTTTTGGACTGTTCCAAGCAGTCGGAGAGACTTCAGTCCGGCATAGTCGACGTGCAAGTAAAGTTGAAATTTAACGCCGCGGTTCCAGCTAACACGACGTGCCACGCGCTGTTGAACGGTGATAGAAAAATGAGTTTGAAATTGGATAAAGGCAAAGTCGAAGTGATTTATTAAAAAAAGAGAGATGGTGAAACAAAAAACGAAAACAAGTAAAATCGGAAAAAAATGGAGCGGGGTAAAAAGAAAAAAGATCGCGAAACGAGGTGGGTTTTTACCCTTGTTGGCATTGCTGGGACCCATCTTAGCCGGTGTAGGTGGTCTAGCCGGAGGTGCCGCCGGTATCGCCGCTGCAGTTAAAAAGAGCCAGAACGATGCTAAGGTAATTGAAGAAATGGTGAGACATAACAAGAAGATGGAGGGTTCGGGGTTAAAACGTAAAAAGAAAAAAAAAGCGAATCGTGGCAGAGGGCTCTTTCTAAGGCCAGTGAAGGTCTGATCGATTTTACTAAACCGTTAATGAATCTCGATTTAAACAGATTAGTCAAAGTTTTGAAAATTCCTAAATACAGAGGTACTTTTAGCAAGGGTCGTCTGCCGTTAAATCCTAAACCTCGTGGCGAATGCGGCATTGTTAATCTCGAAATTTTTCACGATGGAAATGGAAGTCATTGGGTGGCTTACTCGACAGTTACTGACATACCCTGTTATTTCGACAGTTTCGGCAACCTCGAACCACCGACATCCATTTCGGAGTATTTGGGTCCCCTTAAATACAATTACGACAGGGTGCAAAATTTTAATCAAACATTGTGCGGTCATTTCTGTTTATTTTTCTAAGTTTCTCGTGCAAGGGATATGATTACGAAGATATTTTAAGAGGGTTAGCTCTTTAACCCCATTTTTCATCGGCATATGGTTTTTGCTTTGACCATGCTATACAATGAGTCTTGGTTAGGTATATATCTATCTGGTAATCTTTATCCTCCGTGCTTGCCGTATCAGCCATCATATAAATCACGTGACCGTCGTTCACGATGATCGGTATTTCCGTTATACTTAAAGTTGATGGTTGGAGAAGTCTCTCAAGATCGAGATAAACTTGAAATTCTCTGTCTTTGGGTACACTCTTCGACAAATCTAAAAACCCAGTTATTAAACACCGTATCTTTATATCTGGAGGATTTAAAATAGGTATTTGGTCTCCGCTACTTGTTATACTCATTCCCAGGATATACCAACTGGATGTTGATAAGTAGTATTGGCGAGGATAGTTATTGATACACGTGAAAAAGTGACCTTTAGGGTAAGGACTAGTTCCGCGAAAAGTAACTATACAGTCGATACGTGGATTTATATATCTTTCCATCACAAAACCGACGTTGTCAAAATGATTCTTGGCTTCGTCCGTGTCTGGTGGGAGTTTTTTTTCTACGTTTAAAGTAACCATTCGACTATCGACGTAACCCTTAGTAGCCACGTCGTGTTCCGCGGTTGGAGGGAGCGTAAATTTGAGTCGTCTATTTTTTGCATCGAGTACCCCATCCTCGTCCTCGTTCAACGCCGTTTGAAGTTTGTCTATTTCGTAGGCATCTCTAATAACCTCGAAGAAATAGTCTCTATTAACAGCTTCCGAAGGGCTTTCAGGGCTCGCCAGGTTACTGATTCGTTTATTTTTAGCGTCGAATATGCCGTGAGAGTCCATGATCAAGGCATTATCAAGTTTGGTTTCTAATTCGTTTATACCGAGAAGCTTCGCGTCGACGTATTCTTTATTCGCGGCATCCTTAGATTGTGCTGGTGATGCGAGATTCTTGATTCGTCTCCGTGTTGCATCGAGTAACAAATGCTCACCCTCATCCTCGTTCAACGCCGAGTGAAGTCTATCTATGCGGTACCCGTCTCTAATAGTCTCGAAGAGAAATTCTCTAGTAACAGCTTCCGAAGGTTTTTCAGGGTTCATGAGGTTACCGATTCGTTTATTTTTTTCGTCGAATACTTCGCGAGAGTCCATAATCAATGCATTGTCAAGTTTGGTTTCTAATTCGTTTATACCGAGAAGCTTCATATCAACGTATTCTTTATTTGCGGCATCCTTAGATTGTGCGGGGGATGCGAGGTCCTTGATTCGCTTATTTTTTGCATCGAGCAGTCCATCGGGACCTTCCTTTAAAGCGTAACCGAGTTTGGTTTCCACTTCGTTTATAACGACAAGCTTCGCGTCGACGTATTCTTTATTCGCCGCATCTTTAGATTGTGCGGGGGATGCCAGATCCTTGATTCGTCTATCTTTGGCGTCGAGTTGCCCTTCGACACTAAGGGATTAGGGGTTTGAATAACATCTCTGTAATGTGTGGTGCAGTGGCAACCCGGACCACTGCACTGTGACTGAGGTTGGCGCTAATGACCAAGTTGTCGACGCGCCATTAATCCTCAATCCCCCCCCATCGACACTTTCATCCAACGTAGTTTTTAAATTTTTTACATCTATCAACTGAGAATAAGTCACCGCATCTTCGAGATCTACACCAGCAGCTAGATTAGTTAAGCGATTCATTCGCATGTCCGATACAGTTTTTGAATCGACGTAATCCTTAGTCGCTGCATCCTTAGATTGCGAGGGAGTTTCGAGATCTTTAATACGTTTCTTTTCAGCGTTAAAATGTCCATCCGCATCTTTCTTCAATCCTACGTCGGCTTTAAATTTTTTTACTTCGTTTTCTAATTCGGTAAATTGGGAATAAATTACGACATCTTTGGGTTCTGTAGCAGCTCCGACTTTAGTCAGTCGCTTATTCTGCATGTCGTAATCATGGTTCAGGTCTAATATAAATCCTTTACCCGGAACCCCTTTCACATCTCTTTGCGTTCGTTTCAAAGACTGTCCAAATTTATTAACCGGCATTTTGACGATTCTTTTTTTTTTATATATAAACAAAAGGAATAAGAAATGTCTCATTCTACCTGGTACGGAAATCTTTCGAGTCTGTTGCAATCAAATTCTTTTGAAGTTAAGACGGAAAATGCGACAAATTTTAAAAATGGAGTAAAGTACGTCTTATCTCCTTCTGTAGAATTCGAGGATTTAAAAGGAATAGGTTCTCCCATTTTGAACAAAGATTCCAGGTGTAAGGGATGGTTTTCTCCGTCGACCCCCGAATCTCAAACCGCGATGAAAAATCTTAAACGATACATCTGTGAAAAATTAGAAATTGAAACCGACGAGCAGAAACCCGTTTCTCTGACGATGTTCAGTTACCCAAATTACTCGCACCCAGCTTCCACCTGCTACCCATTTTGTCAAAAGGCAGACGGTGAGTCGGATAAGCCGCTGTGTCTCAGAACGTGGGTGTACAACAACATCCACAAAACTAAAGCAAAACTTAACAAAAATGTTATAGAAAAACCGTGGTTTAACTTAGCTCCGTGCGGAAGTATGTCCTTGTCGGAAGTTAGTGGTAAAATTAACTCCGTGTACATCAGCAACGACGCTCCCAGAACCGTAAAACTTTGGTGTAACGTAGATAACGGAGTCGTCGAATCTAATACATTCAACGAAAAGTGTTCGGATAAAGATTTTATGAGTTTGATTTCTGAATAAGAAAAAATGATGGAAATTCAAAATTACGATTTCTTCGTGCCGATCAAGAAACCCAAAAATCATCCATTTCTTCCTTCAAACATCAGATGCCTGATTATAGGACCGGCAAACTGCGGAAAGACGAACTTACTGTTTAATTTTATCTGTAACGAAGGATGGCTGGATTACGACAGATTATACGTGTATAGCAAAACTCTGTGTCAAGCGAAATACCGAGCTTTACAGTCTATATTTTCCGAAATTGAGGGCACCGTAGGGCGGGAGATTGCGAGTTTTCACGACTCTCAAATCGATTTAATTCCTCCCGAGGAGTTGGACACCAAGTTTCGTAATCTCGTCGTTTTTGACGATGTTCTTTTAGACAAACAAAAACACATAGAACGTTACTTCGCTCAAGGCCGTCATTCTAACGCCGACGTTTTTTATTGCAGTCAGTCTTACACCAGGATCCCCAAACAAGTGGTTAGAGATAACGCCAATTTATTAATCGTATTTCCCGTGGACGATTTAAACCTGAAACATTTGTACGAAAATCATGTCGGTCCTGACATGGAATTTCTGGAGTTTAAAACGTTGTGTAGAACGTGTTGGGACGATCCGTACGTGTTTTTATCGATCGACAAAACGTTAAACGAGGGACGTTATAAACGTACGTTTTCGTTCGATGACAAAAGAAAGAAAAAAAGATAACATGGCAAAGAAACGTGAAATAGTAAATCTCAAAAAACGTTTACGGGAAAAATTTTTGAATCAACGTTTGGTCGAACGAGATCAAGAAGAATCTTTACAAAAATTTTTTAAACCCGTCGTTAATACTTTGAAACCTACCGTAGTTAATCCACCACCACCCATAGCGAGTCCTGCGAAACCTATTGCCGGTTTTCCAACGAGAAAACGACTAAAACGTATACGAATTATTACTCCCATAAAAAAACTTATAAATCCGAGGATGAAGATGATGATAAGTGGGAAACCACGGGGAACGAGACGGAGAAGTTTGAATCGCCGAAACCATCCGTCGAGCATTCAACTCCGATAGCGCGAGATCCCAATCTTTCCGAATATTCGACTCCAGCTACGCGAACCGAATACACATCTATCAGTACGGGTTTGAAAGTCACCCCCACACTTTCGGCAATACAAAACAGACGCATGTCGACGCCTCCAGAACTTCCAAATTTCCCAACCCTCAGATCTTTAGATAGTCTGTTACCTGATCAAGTCATAGGCCAAACGGCGAAATATTTCCTGATGAAATTTTTCGAAAATCCCAAAGAGACCGATCCTGTCTTCGGACTGCAATACGATATGAAAACTGGAAAAATGGGCATCGCTAATAAACCCGTAAAAATATTCGAGAACAACATAGTGGTCGGTGGTAATCAGTACGTGGGAAGACAAGGACTTTGAAGTTTGCTGGTTTTCAAGGATTTGAACCGTCGTACGCTCCCGAAGTCAAAGCGAGTTACGCTTCTCTTTTAAAAAACACTCACGCTATCTACCAAAACAACGATCCGGGCACTCGAAAACCTAAGTCGAATCGTAGTGCCAAGTACGTGTCGATAATCGGTCCAATCTGGGAGGATATGAAAACGAAGAAAAAGGGAACTGGTATGGTAAAAAAAAACGGGAGTAGGGTGGATTACAGGTACTATGACGATCCTAACGATCTGGTCGAAAGACTGAGGCTTTTGTACGGGTCAACCCAAGCAGGTCACGACGGTCACAGGAACGAAATGATAGAAATTTTATCGGAATTGGAACAACGAAGGGTCATCACAGCTAGAGAAAAAAAGAACGCTTATCAGAATTTAGGTTTACGATAAAAAAAATTTTGTATAATAAAAAAAGAGGCCAAGATGAAGTATTGCTTGAAATGTAAACGATCCACACCTAACCGGCCCGAACCTCCTACTATTATTACATCGAAAAATAACAGAAGTATGGAAGTCTACTTTTGGGAAGTGTGCGGAACGAAAAGAGCTTCCTTCATCAAGTCTGGGAAAGGAACCGTAAATAAAATCGTAGACCATTTACCGGTAGAAGTACATTTACCCGGATATGAATATTGCGGACCTGGAACAAAACTAAATCAGAGATTAGCTAGAGGGGATCCTGGAATAAATAAACTGGATGAGGCGTGTAAAGAACACGACATCGCCTACTCAAAAAGTTCAAATTTAAACGAACGGCACGTCGCACGATGAAATTCTTATATCTAAAGCTCGAAAAGTACGTAAGGATCCTTCGACCTCTTGGAGAGAAAAATTAGCCGCTGTGATCTTAAAAAAATCATGGGACGAAGCTCAAGTTCGGAATGGGAAGAAAAAAAAACGAAATGGATCAACTCGTAAACGAGCTCCACAAACCGACGCGGAAACATTTTCTGAGGTGGAAAGTGATTGTGCGGAGTATGAATGATCTATGGCAAGCGGACTTGGTGGAAATGATACCTTACTCTAACGTTAATAAAGGATTTAATTACCAACTGACTTGCATTAACGTCATGTCCAAGTTTTCTTGGGCCATTCCCCTTAATTCAAAATCCGGTGTAGTCGTTACAGAAGCCTTTAAAAAGATACTCGAAGGAACGACACCCCCTAAAAATTTACAAGTTGATTTAGGTAGTGAATTCTACAATAAAAACTTTAAAGCACTCCTTAAGCATCACAACATCAACCTGTACTCTACCCACTCTGAGAAGAAAGCGAGCGTTGTAGAACGTTTCAACAGAACGCTGAAAACTCGCATGTGGAAACAATTCACCAAGCAGGGGAACTACCAATGGATACACATTATTGATGAGTTAGTTTCACGGTACAATGACACGGTTCACTCTGCAACTAAGCTAAAACCGAGGGAAGTAACCAAACGTCATGAATCGTCGCTGAAAATTAAACCGAAACAATCGTTGAAAAAACCCAAATTTGTCGTAGGAAATAAAGTCAGAATTTCTAAAGTTATGAAAATTTTTGATAAAGGTTATTTACAAAATTTTACTAACGAAGTTTTCACAATCCGTAAAGTCCAAAACACCGAACCCGTTACTTATCTATTAAAAGACGAATTGAACGAACCGGTGCTCGGAGGTTTCTACAAACAAGAAATTCAAAAAACTCTCGTCCCCGATTTATTTTTAGTGGAGAAAGTATTAAGACGAAAGAAAGGTACAAATGGGAAAATGCTCTACTTCGTTAAGTGGAAGGGATATGATTCAAAATTTAATAGCTGGACTGATAACATTAGCAGTTTATCTTTTTAAATAATTTGTACTTGATTTTTAGGTACAACAGATAATATTAGGAGTTCGTCTGAATATTAATTTTCTTCTTTTAGCGGCGGCCATTTTCTCCAACCGAGATTTTCTCTGTTCGATAGTTTCTGTTGCAAGTTTTTTGCAAAAATCAGCGGCCATTTTCTCCAACCTAGCTTTTCTCTGTTCGACAGTTTCCGTCGCACGTTTCTCCAACCTAGCTTTTCTCTGTTCGACAATTTCTATCGCACGTTTCTTACGAGCAGCCGCGGCTCTTTTCCTTTTATTAGCCACTATTTTTTCTTCTTTGCTTCGTTGTGGTATTTCAGTGGCTGATGCTTCTTCGTCCTCATTTTTTTCCAGCGAAGCTTGCTCTTCAGCTTCTTCATCCTCCATCGGATCGATTATACCGTCTATAAAGTCATGCGCTATACCCTTTCTGTAGTGACCGTGCGCTAATGTATTTATTCCATCATCCAACACGAATCTCTTATCGTCGTAAGGAGATATGGAAGATTTTGAAATTTCAACCGTAGTGAGCTGATGATCCTTACTTAAAATGCTCATCCACGTGGCTTTCGACGATGTTTTAGAAAATAGCGCTTTTTTGTAGTCTTCGTGACTGAGACTTTTTTGGATAAACGCTTTACTAATCCCTTTAGCCTTTCTAACGCTATCCTCCCCGACTAAAAACGAGTACATTTTTGCTTTCAGGCCTACAAATTCTTTCACCGGGATGCCTGCCGTCTCATCTTTCATTTTCCCCAGGACTTGTTTGTTTTTAATACTATACAGAGGATGTGATGGATCATAATTGCTGGTATCGAATCTATCTGACTCAATTTCCATGTCCCAGTAAAAATCTTCAGTCTCTACCTCATAGAACAGACTGTCGGTATCCGTGAAAAGTAAACGCGCTCGGTCTCCATATTTTGGACGCATGAACTCGTAGTGAAATTCATACATTGTGAGTTTGGAAAGTTTGAGGATGCAAAAACCGGAGTAAGTCGGTAAGTCGCACTTGATGTTACGAAGTCTCAAGTTTACTTGTATGAGATTTTCGTTGAGGATCTTGAATGAATCCGCGTGTGGCAGAGTGCTGTACTTGACGGATTTTTTTGGATTATCGGACAACTTCACGGATAAACGCCCCGATTTGTTTTCCATTGTCTTTCCAAATACCGAATTATTTTTCAGTTTGAAAAAGTCTTTTTCGAACGTCGTCGTTGCGAGTTGACGCTTCTCGGTATTAAATTCTATGTAAGATTTTAGCCATTGCTTCTGACGAAATTTTAGAATTCTGTGAATGCCTTTCAAAATTAAACCGTGCTTCAAGTAGAATTGTAAATTCCTGTAATGAACTATATAGTTTTTCTTCGGGAGCAGGTTAGTCGTCAGTTTGGAAGTAGAAACGATCTTCTTGTTTCCTGCCATTTCTTTCATAAAGGGAGGCACGAGTTTTGGCATTATTTTACACTTTTCCGGCGCTAAAGGATAATCGTTGTGATTATCGTGTAGTTCGGATGGATAGTCCAAGTCCACTTCCAATATATAACCGTATTCCGAATCTTTTTCAACCGATGCCAAGCAAAATTCGAGAATTTCTTTCCTCGTCAGCCAACTAAATCGATCGTAGGGAAGGAATTCCGTCATAGCTAGTCCGTATAAGTTGTTGACATCCAAATCTACTAGATATAAACTAGGTAAATTTTCGTCGTAAGTATCTGGTAGATATTTGTTATTGGCGATCGAATGCTTTTTCGACACAAAAGTTGTTCCACCTCTGATACCGGAAGGTATAAAGTTATGCTTTCCTCCGTGCGTAAACAGTTCTAGTTCGGCTTTGGTTTTTTTCAAGGCGGCTGCCCAACTAAACCCTGGTGTGGATACGTAGTAGCAAGGATCTATGCCGTCATTGACCGAGCAAGTTTCCCTGAAAGTCTGAAAAATGTCGGCTAGAAGATACACGTCGATCATCTGATATACGAGATAGTAATTTTTAAAAACCTTCTCCTTCAGCAACTTCCAAACTGACGTTGCGTGATCGTACTCCGTGTCGGTGATGCCTTCGCCTCGTAGAGAGGAGAAGAATGCCGCCTTAGGAGGTAATTCCTGGTCCTCAAACACATCCATAGACTGCACGTACTCGTACGGGTAGTGGCCTTTTTGCGTCAATAAATCCAAGATTTCTTCCTTTTTCGCTTCTGGCTCGAACCAGTCTACCGAATCGAGAGCAGTTTTTAAGATGGGAAAAGGTCGATCTTTCTTGTGGTTTTTAGCCAAAGTTTCGAGCGAGGAAGATAGGAAACTATAACTATCTAAAAACCGCAACCTTACCGAAAGGTCCTTTCCACCGAAGGAAAAGTACCGCGTAATGGTCATACTCATGAAACGCTCGGTGTTTCTAGCAAGAACATCTACTCCCGAAGGGAAATTTTCTGTCGCAGAAACCAGTAGATGCATATCATAACCTTCCAAGTTGTGGAAGACGACCGGAATACTATTTATTGTCCGAGCCTCCAGATTGCATTTTACGTGAGAAGCACCTCTGAACTTTCCCGTGAAGTGGCAGTGATCTCTCACTTTATTGGAGATGATGACTTTGTTGCAGTAGTAACATGTATCGGTTTTCGAGAACCGAATTTCATCGTCGGCAGTCATCATCAGATGTTTCGGTTGTGAGATAATCGAGGCAAACTTTTGAATTTCGCTATTCATACATTCGTAAAACTTATCCACCGCGTCCTCGCCGAGGTAGAATTTTTGACTCACGATTTCATTTTCTGGACCAACAACGACGTAGCCAAAACTAGTAGGCGAATGCAAACTGACTTTAGTAGACGAACTCGAGGATGGATCGGTGCTACTAGTTTGCACGGGTCTGAGCATACATTCGAAATCTGCATAAATTACCCAAGGATGAGGATTGCGTCTATCGTAGTGTAGGAATTTTAACGTGTTAGCGCCGGGTGGTAAGAAAGTGAGTACTTGCGCCCTATTCAATCTCACACATTTAATGGTGTGCTCCATCATGAATTGTTCTTTACCAAAGGCAGTGAAGCAGTTACGACAGTAAAATTTCCTGTTACTTCCAACACCTCGAAATCGGAGTACCCTATCAATATCGAGGATGGCGCAGTAATGAGTATTTCCTTTTTCGTCGGCTATGAGTAACAGGTCAATTAGTTCTCCTTCCATATTTTTGTTAACTCTCACCGGGTGTAACCCTATCGATCCCTTGTAAGAAATTACGTTAATGGACAAATTGTTGACTCGTTCGAAGGAAACAATTTGCCGTAGACTCACGGGGAACGTCAACATGGAATGGTCTACGGTATTCAAAAATGGTTCGTAATATTTAACTTCGGTTTCGTAGCACTTCATTTTAGCGGCTAAAACGGAATATAGAAAGCACTTTTCGTCAGAATTTTCCACATTCACTATAACTTCGCTTTTTTTGCGTAATGCACTCGGCAAGGGTAAGAAAGAACTAGGGCAAAAAGGATTGATTTTTGCCACTTTGACGGTTATACCCCAAACTTTCAAAAAGCGCCAACCACTACCTTTTTCTTCGAAAGTTTCGACTGACTGTTGTATTTTTTTGCAAGCATCCTCCAAGATTTCCGACACATCAGATTCATTGTAAATAGCTGTATAGAGGGACCAGAAATAGGCTCGCACGGTGTTGGAATCCCTGGTTAAATCTGCCTCTAAACACAGATGAAATTTACAATTGGTCAAGCAAGTCGTGATTAGATATTTAAGCGGACAATACAGTAGATTGAGCGCTCGAGATGAATCGAGACATTCAATTTTACGGAAATAAATTCGATGCGTATCATCATGCACCAACTTGCACCTTACTTCACCTTCAATATCTTTCAACTCGTTTTCGAAGAGTAAACACTCTGGTCGAAGATCGGATCGATGGTTGGGAAGATGATGGATCAAATCTTGCTGAGTTGCGTAGACCTTTCCACAGTATGCACATGTAAACAATGATTTTGAATTCATTTTCTTTTTCTTGAAAGAAAAATCGTTCATTCCTTTTATTATATACGAAATAATTTTCCCCAAAAAAAGAGGAAAAAATGAGGAGCTAAATTGGAGTTCCTAAAAAAAAAGACGAATTAGAATTTAGAAGATACACTTTAAAAAAAAATGAATATTCCTTACATAAGACTAACAAAATAATTGGAAATTTTTTGCATTTTATTTCTGGGCCCTGCACGGGGAGTTACTACAACCCAAACGGAGTTACTACCAACCCATAAAGGGAAGTTACTGCCACCCTACAGGGGAGTTACTACCACCCGAGAGGAGACCCAGTAGTGGAGATTCCCGACTCATATGGTGCATGTAGCCCTGCCCAACTGCACCAGGGTTGGGAGGCTGTATGTTCGAGTCCAGAACTGCATCTGGACTGAATTTTACTCGTCTGATCTCGCCCTATATAGTGCCCTCCTCAAAAAATTATTTTGGAACATTACCAACTTTTTTTAATTTTTAAAACATTACCAATTTTTTTTATTTTTTGGAACCGTGCCAACTTTTTTATTTTTTGGAACTGTGCCAACTTTTTTTTTGGAACCGTGCCAATTTTTTTATTTTTTGGAACCGTGCCAACTTTTTTATTTTTTGGAACCATGCAAACTTTATTTGTGTGATGCATCATGGGAAATATTTTCCCTATATAAGGAGAAATCCGACGAAGAAAATTCAGTCCAGATGTACTTCTGGACTCGAACACACGGCCTCCCAGCCTTGGCGCAGTTGGGCAGGGCTATATGCGCCATATTAGAAGTTGTACATGCTATGGTGCATGTAGCCTGCCCAACTGCACCAAGGCTGGGAGGCCGTGTGTTCGAGTCCAGAACTGCATCTGGACTGAATTTTTTTTCCTTGAATCTCTCCTTATATAGGGAAAATTATTACCCATGATGCATTTCACCGCAATTTTCCAAACGGGTGGTTGTCATGGTAACTGGAAGTGTCACCATTTTGGCCCGGAACCAGAAATGCCGCCATTTTTCTAAGATGGCCCCCAGGTTTCAGTTTCAATTTCCGAAATTATTTAAAATGCCCATAACTCGGTAACCTTTGGTCCTAGAGCAAAACGGAGAGAAACTTGGCCCCCATGCATGATACCGCGCCCGCACTTGGCCTCACCTATCAGTTGGCCCGGTCAAAAATTATTTTGGCCGCCGAAAAAAAAAATTGGCACAGTTCCAAATATGCCCGCAACTCGGGAACCGTCGGTCCTAGAGAGAAACCGTTCGGGATTTGACTTCCTTGAGCCGTGCCCTACGTGTAGCCCACCCCGGAAATTGGGTACCTCAAATTTCGGCCCACCCTGAAAATTCGAGAACTGTCGATCTTAGAGCGAAGCGGTTCGGGATGTGTGTTCCCCAGGCTGTACCCTATGCGTGATCCTCTCTACAAAAAAAAAGACACCTTCCCCCCCATCCTCCACATCAACTAAAACGAAAAAAGGTAGCAAAAGGCACACTCCTCCATATTGATGAAAACCGGAAGTGACGTCCCAACTTTCATCAGATGACCGGAAGTGATGTTATTAACCCCATTTTGATCACGTGATCGGGATATCGTCATAGAAGATAGCAAAAGCATTGATGAAGAATAAAAAAAGGTAGCAAAAGGCACTTTCCCATCCTCCTCCAGATTAACGAAAAATCCGGAACTGACGCCCCCACTTTTCATCATGTGAACATAAGTGCATCAATACCCCCACTTTGATCACGTGACCAGAAGTGACATCATAGGAGGAAGCAAAAATTACTTTCCCACCGTCCTCCACATCGACGAAAGCCGGAAAACAGATAGTAAAATGCACTTTTCCACCGTCCTCCAGATTGACGAAAAATGGAACCCCATTTTTCAACAGATGATCGGAAGTGCATCATTACCCTCACTTTTATCACGTGACCAGAAGTGGGGGTATATATGTGTAACCGAATATCGTATTTTACCACTACTAAGCAAATAAGGAATGTCGTACAAGTAATTTTTCCCCCCAGTCATGTGATGAGTGTACGGAACGACTTCCCTGGTGATTGGTGTTGGCTCCCTCTTCGGGTTCCTTCAGGCAGTTCAACCTGACGATGCACCTTTCCGGACAATAATAAACAATTCTTTTCCGTATGTACTTAAATTAGTTTTCTGTGTTTTTTGTTGTTGTTGTTCTTGTTCTTGTTCTGGTGTGACACCGTTTCAGAAAAAAACTACTGCACCTACCTAAAATCTGAAACATGATCTAAGCCAGAAATTTCCTTGGCTTTCCACTGAAATTTCCACTTTTTCAATTGGTCGGTATAACGTACGTTTGTCAGATGGTCTGGAGTTTTCATTGTATTCATGAATGTATACTACTTTTTCTCAATGCTATATTTAGCATTACGCACCTTTTTATTTCTTATGCTTATTTTTTCTTGTATCTTGCAATTCAGTCAGGATTTCCTGTATATTC
This sequence comes from Lithobius niger, assembly GCA_023313725.1. NCBI lineage: Eukaryota > Metazoa > Arthropoda > Chilopoda > Lithobiomorpha > Lithobiidae > Lithobius > Lithobius niger. The sequence goes on from JAHWFP010026562.1 coordinate 13,834, forward strand.
TGTATGTCAGCTTTCAGTCAGCATTTCCTGTATGTTCTGTAATATTTTACATAATTTTTTTTTCTTCCGTCATCGCTGTAAATAAGAAAGGATTGTTACCGGTGGACATAATAATGATCAATTTACCACAGTTAATGGAAGGATACCAGAAGGGCTTTGGGCCTCTAATACGCTCCTGTGGAGGAAAGATTTCAACACGTTTATGGTTTTGATGGTTTTATGCAGTACTCCCGGTTGGCTGTTTCAGGAACTGATCTAACCTTTCGGCATGTAACAGTTTTCGGAACCCGGACACAGAGCTCGCGCTTACTGTCTCCTCCCCCAGGGCATTCCAGATTGGGACAACCCCAACCGAAAAAAAATTTCGCCGGCAATCCAAGCGTGATTTGGGAACAGTACGTTTCCAACTATGGCCCCGAGTGCAAATTTGATAGGCGCTAGGTCAAAAAATAGCAGATCGACGGAAATAAGTCCACGAAGAATTTTACAAGTCAGGAATTGATCGAATCTCATTCTTCGCAATTCCAACAGCTCAAGACCCGTCCTTGTAAGACGCTCCCAATAACTATACCCTTCGTAAACTCGCGCTGAACACGCTCTATGAGGTCAATGTCTCTAGCCAGAAAGGGGGACCAGACATGAGTTGCGTACTCGAGGAGGGGACGTACAAAGACCTTAAAGGCCCAGATCTTTGTCAAACAGTCTCCAGACGTAAAGCACCTATTCACAAGCAGATAGTTGGTAAGCAGCTGCACAGACCTTTGCACAATGAAGAGAAGACTTTAAGTTACTGGAAAACCAGACCCCCAAATCCCGGACCTAAGACATCACAAGAAGCTGCAATTGGTCAAGAAAGTAACTACAACCAGTGTTGAGGTTACCGACACGGAAAGAGTGGCACGTTTTTTTTTTAACGATGCTACCCTAGTTTTTCAGGAATGCTTTTCAGAAAAAGTAGCAGGGGAACTGGGATATTCAGCACTTCACAATGAAAAGACCAGAATGAACGGCCAAGGCGAACAGGCCAAAATCCTGGTGCCATTCATGTTTTTTTTTTTCACATGAAACTGTAACTCTTATTACTAGTTGGAATCTCATAAATGATCCTTTGTTTTCTAGACACAACGATCGTCTATAGTTGGATATATCCTATGTTTGTGACATCAATTTCTATGATGAATATGGTAAGAATTGGAAAAGATGTTTTTTTGCTGAATTTATCACATAACACACGATCCATGAAATTTCCTAAAAATGTTTTCAGGTAGGCGAATACTGATTGAATGCTGATTGCGAAATAATCTTTCTGTAAAGTTGACGTGTAAACTAATTTTCACTGTTAGAGCAAAACTGGCTGATTTCAGCCGAAATTAACCTTGTTTCTGTACATTTATTTTGCATTCTACCGGAAAAACTTACATTTTAAAACTTGTGACAGTTTTAATGTTTACAGTACAATGTTTACACTGATACGTACGCAAAGATATGTAATTTTTTTAATTTATACTCTAAATTATAGTTTAGTTATTGTAGTATTGCGTCATTTCGTGTCAATAGATCATTCTGGGTCATTGGATCATTTCGGGTTCATTTTCATTGTTGGTCAGTGGTTCAGTCTAGGTTGGTTAGTCCTGTGTAAAAAAAAACAACAACACTGTAGCGTATTGACCCTTGAACCAGGGACCTACAGACCATTGATAACATTTCTCTCTGTTGGAGAAATCATATCACTGCTTATCAGCTTTTTTAAATAAGCTATTCATTTCACCTTTAATTTCAGACTGTATAAAAAGATTACACCACAAAATACACCTCATATTTTTAAAATCCTAAATATTAGTTTTTGTTTATTATACTATTATTCTTTCTCTTTAAAATGTACGCATCCAATTGCTGATTTCAATATGTCAAAGAAAAGATCTTAAGGTCAAAATATTTGTGAATCCTAGGAATTTATCAGTCATTGGTCCAGTAATGAAGAAAATCGCAGGCGTGTTTTTTTTTCGGAATAAAATAGACTGAAACGGTGTTGATTGTATGTTAATAGCTAGGTTAGTAACCATATGGCTAAAATGTTAATTACAACATTAGATAGGCAGTCAGATAACTTTTCTTATTCCTTTTACACTATTATGTAGTAGGTAGATCTTCTGACAACTATAGTGGATGTATTAAAACCTAAAGCATTTTTCATATTGGCTAAATTGGGCTTATGTATAGATTGGTAAGTATAGGGTGGACCTGTCAACGTTACCCAATAGGCCTCCAGTCAATAGGCCTAAAACTTATAGGCCTATATATAGCCTACGTGAATGGAATCAAATGGAAATGAAAAAATTCCACCTAATGAAGAATGTTGTGATCTAAGAAATCCTATAGGCCTAATCCAATTACCTTTGCTAGCTAGGACTTGGCTGTATGCTACTTGGTACATTTTTTTTAGCCAAGTTGGCTTCGAATTGTCTTGTATTCGTTGTTTTTTCTATCTGGTTAATTTGTAAGCCAAATTGCCTTCGAACTGTTTTGTATTTTTTGTTCTTCCTACCTGGTTAATTGTAAGCTAAGTTGGCTTCGAATGGTCGTTTGTTTAAAGTTGTTTTTACATGGTATAGCACTGCAAACAGATCTACAGTAGTTCTGGTCATCTGGACCATACCATTTATAAAGGAAACAACTGTTACAACTGTTTCAACTATTACAACTGTTACTGTTTCAACTGTTACTGTTGCTGTTGAAACAACTGTTACTGTGTGTTTTCTCTGTACACAAGTTCAGAGAAAACGGACATGGTCGCAGTGTGGGGGCTAAGCGATGGAAATGACACGCAAGCCACAAGAGTGTATCAAGAAAGGTATCCGATCGGCGACAGCTGGCCCCATGAACCAGCGGTCATGTTGTAGCCAGGCTTAGAGCGAGTGATACGTTTGCTCAACCGTGGCATGGACCACGACGAGATCGTACAGTGGGCAATGAAGGGCGAGAACAGATGTCCTGGGTCTTGTGGCTGTCAATCCACACATAAGTAGCAGAGGTATTGGTGGACAACTAGGCATAGGTATCACCCTCACCGCATTCGTCTGCATCAAGCCCTGACTGAGGACGACCTGCTTCGGAGACAGGACTTTTGCCGGGTTATGCAATCGTTGATGAATGACACTCTAACTATTGTAGAACATGTGTTGTTTTCAGATGAGACAACCTTTCATAGGGATGGCACAGTGAACAGGCACAACATATATTATTAGTCCGATCAAAATCGACATTGGTTACGTCAGAACTACTTCCAAGTTCGGTTTAAAACCAATGTTTGGGCGGGCATCATTGGGACAAGGTTATTCTACCAATCTTTTTGATGGAACCCCTAATGGGCAAAGGTATTTGCAGTTCCTGCAGTTCCTGCAGTTCCTAGCGGTGAGGATGAACATGTGGTTCCAACAGGATGGAGCACCGCCCCACTATCAGTGGTCGACAGTGGTTGTTCGACAGTGGTTGAATGACTTGACCAGTTCCCCAACCGCAAGATTAATAGGGGTGGACCAGATCCATGGCCCGATCTTTCTCTGTTGGACTACTTCTTTGGGGTTTTATAATGGACGAGGTGTATGAAACAAAACCCTTTTCGCTCGACGACCTGAAGGACCGGATTCAAGCAGCAGTTGCAAACATCACGCCTGACATGCTACGATACGTTCATGCATAATTCGTTAGCAGGTGTGAAGAATGCCTAGCACAAGATGGTGGGCATATCGAGCATAGGCATTAGATATTACAAAGGGTCCATTTTGATCTACGTAGCATTGCTATGTATAGGCCTATTAGTTTTAGGCCTATTGACTAGAGGCCTATATTTTCTATAGGCCTATTGGGTTAAGTTATCTGTTCCACCCTGCAGAATGAACCACTTAGAACTCTTCACGTCACTTGTTCAGGTTTCCATCATCGAAAAATCCTGAAATCACTCCTGTGGCCATTACGAATGCATATTGTTGGTTACATATTATCCCCTTTTCGTCATAAATTACGAACAGTATCCTTATAAAGCACATATGCGTGTGATGTAGTGAATTTCCAGTATCTCAGTTACCTTCGCACGCATTTTCATTAATGTTGCTACTCGTGCAGAGATACCTTTCGTAATTTACCTCATACGATACTACAATATCGCAAGTAGCAAAAAATGTGATGGCTTTGCACACAATAACAACCTGTACGTATAGAGCCTAACCTGTACTCTCTTATTTAAGGTGCAATGCATTGCATATAGAATTTGTGTATAGTCTATGTACAGGTAGAATACTATAAGTGACTGTAACAGCAGAATGATAATGACTAGAAAAATTCTTTTTTTTAAATTTCGCTCTACCATGCTTTAATATAGGTTGCATCGTACACACAAGGCATTAGAACTATGTTGCTTACTGCAAGTTTAGAATACTTTAGTGTAGGTTTAATCTGGTTATACCTTAATTTTACTTAAGATTCAACTGTACTTTAACAAACATTAAACTTTTAAATAATTGTATTTTAACAGGCGTCAAACCATATTTTAACACAGGTTATTGATGGGGCGAGGGGTAATCGTCTAACAGGAAATGTGCATAATAATTGTTAGAATGTATACAGTATCTACATAATTAAAATCGTACGATGTGCGTGCGTGCGTGCGTGCGTGCGTGTTTGTACCTCTACTCCTCTGGAACCAAAGCACCTACAAAGATGGGAGTAGGACCAAACGAAAGATAATTAAATTTCGCTTTTAATAGGCCTATTTTCATCGCTGTAACTTGATATTATCATCCTCAAATATGCGAAAGAACCTGAAAAAGTGACGTCAAAGTTTTTTTTTAACCCTCTTCATGTTTGTTCATGACGTCATAGTTTGTTCATGAAAATCTTCTCGAGCAAAGAGGCATGATCTGGAGCGCAGCGAGACGCAGCCAAATGAGCCGAAAAAATAACCTAAAAGGACAACGCATTTTGCAACACACCACCTACAGCTCTTAAAATTGGTTTTATATTAACTGACTTGATGCATGGAAAAATCAAACCAATAGATTTGGTTTTAAAACGATGTCAAACATTCGTGTTTCTGAAGCACGGAGTTGCGTGGATTGAACGAGCAAAGCGAGCGATTTTCACATAAACTAAACCTTTTTAATGTGTGTTTCGCTTCTCTCACCTATGTAGGGGATTACATCTGACGTTTCTCCAAGTTAGAGATCACCAGAAAGCGAAGCCATAAGACGCCCATGGAAAAATCTTTACTGAGCAGGAAGTAAAGAACGATATTCTTAAAATAAGTTAGCAAACCCATATAAAGTGTATACTAACACAAATTACAAGTGGCGTGTGGTTCTTGGTGATTACATCGATTCAGTCACGTTTCTGAGGAAATGTTTGCGCTGATTGAGTGAGCGAAGCGAACGAAAATCACCGTTCGTCATCAGAAACAGCTCTTTTCTGATAAATTGCTTGATCTTAACTTTTTACTTGACTCCTTGAAAAATAATATTGACCTTCTCTCGAGATAATTGATAACGCATACTACACTGATATAATTTGCTTGATCGTTTTTTATGTGGCAGGTCTGTCTGTATCATAAGTGTTGCAGCAAGAAATCTCCTCGAGCGCAGCGAGGATGAGCGTCTAAGGAGGACGTATTTTGCAACTCACCACATATACATCTTAAAATTGGTTTTGTATTAACCAATGAATTGATGAATTGATGCATGGAAAAATCAAAACCAAAGATTTGGTTTAAAACGGTGTCAAACATTCGTGTTTCTAAAGAATGGAAGGAAGGAAGAAAGAAATATTGAATGGAAAGATGGAAGGAAGGATAAAATAAGGAAGGAAGAATGGATGAAAGGAAGGAACGAATTAAGAATGGATGGAAGGATGGAAAAGAGGAAGAAAGGATGTGAGAATGGAAGGATGAATGGATGGATGGAAGGAAGGAAGGAAGGAAGGAAGGAAGGAAGGAAGGAAGGAAGGAAGGAAGGAAAAAATTATGAATGGAAGGATGGAAGGAAGGACGTATGGATGGAATGTAGGATGGAAGGAACGATAGAAGAATGGATGGAAGGAAAGAAGAAATAATGAATGGAACGATGAAGGGAAGGATGAAAAAAGCAAGGAAGGAAGGAAGGGTGGATGTATGGAAGGATAGAAGGAAGAAATGATGGATTGATGGATGGAAGGA
>JAHWFP010026563.1:0-46503 GCA_023313725.1 Lithobius niger
TTTTTTTTTAGGGAGTACGAATCCAAAGTGTTATTGTTTTATTCATTCAGGTACATCGTCACAGGAAGAGCAAAAAAGAAGAAACGGAGCATGTTGAAATCGTAGCATATCGTGCAATATGGCAATACATTTTTTCTTTCATTGGTAGCTTCCTGTCAAAATGAGGTTCACGTAAGCTACAAATTGTGCCACTTCCATTTGACCACTTCCATGTGTGTGGCATATCGAGTTGGCTGGCTAAAGTTTCAGTCATTGGTGAATAAGATCCAGCAGCAGAACTAACTTTGTGTCTGTGACACTGCCTCATCAAAACTAATAAATTTGTGCATTGGAAAGTCAAAATCAGAGAAAAATTTACAAAATGGTGCGAAATTAAGAAAACTTTGTCTGAACAGCTTTCCATTATCCACCACATGCGCATCATGCTTATTCTACAGCAGGGAGCAAAATGAAAAGATTCGTGTTTCAGAGAAAAATATTTTTAAGCCAAGGGACTAGGCTATAAGTTGACAGCCTCGAAATTGCCATCCAATACAATGGAACTATCTTAATTTTGTAAATGCGGACTTTGGGAGTAAAGTTCAATTGTCACTCATACAACAATAATTATTGCTGTATTGTGTGTACAAGTTGCATGACCAAGTACCTTGTAAACTATTTTAAGCTTGTAAATGGACCAAGAATTATTTGATGCTATTTTAACCACTATACTGTGAACCCATTTATTGTTAAATAGCAGATATCTTTATGTATAATTACACAAGATCCGCAACGCAGTCATCTGCATCTGCAGCGCAGCAGCAAGCAGGACATACGATGCCATCTCCGCCATCTACCGGAGGAACGACAAATTATAAGAGTAGCAGCCAAGGCCCGCTGTGATAGTAGCTGCGCCCGGAACGCAACGGCCAGCAGCGAGACGACGCGGAATGAGCGAGCGACTCCGCTAGTAATAATTATTACTCTATTCCCTATCAACTGCTTCAAGTGTATAAACAGCACATTCAATTTAGGTCATCATGGTGAAGTAAATATGCAAACTTTAAAAATTCAGCTGGAATTATCAAGCCATTTCCAGCTGGGGACCACTGATCTCTGTAGCACTGTGAGAAAAACTTAGTTTCCATTTCTCCTTTAGCATGCGCATGAGCGAAGGGCGGATAAGGTTGTGGATTGTGGGTAAGAATGGGGGCTCAACGTTCACGAGTTCAGTTCCGTCTTTTTAGGTGGGAGCTTGAGATCAACATCGTTTCGGACTTATTCCAGGCGATGTTGTGCTGCTACTTCATTACTCCTGTCCACACTTCTAACAGACGAGATGTGTTCTAGGACACGTGTGTAAATTCGAGTTTCTCCTATATAGATAGCTGGGCTCAGGGGAAGCCATAGAACATTTTTGAGCAGTTTGGGATGAGCTGGTCTCTCGAAACTTTATTTTCACCTTTCCGTTGGGGTTGGGGTGTCGAAGTACGCGGAAGCTGTGCAGGCGTCTGGCAAACTTTGTTGAGGGTGTTTGTCTCTTATTTTTTTACTGTCAAATTCCAGCCTGCAATCTGTATAACTTAATGGTACATAATGGCTGGTCAATTTCTTTGCAGGTTCGAACTTCGATGGACGCTTCGCTTGGAGAGCCAGTAGATCATAACACACAGCCACCGGGAATTTTAAATGACCGGCTGATGGAATGCGTACAGGAGGGTTCTGTGGATGTTAAAGGCGCTATATTACGCTTTACTGGTAGTGGCGTAGTGTTTTACGAAGACCCAGAAACAGAAATTAAGCTCGATGTTGTGATACTGGGAACAGGATATGATCCAGTATACCCATTTTTACGTCCTGAGCTAAGATTCATTGATGGTGACATCATTCGCCTTTACCGCAACGTCTTTCCTATGTCGTGCCACAAACATCCTTGCTTAGCCGTTGTTGGTTTATTCAGGGTTATCGGTGCTACTTTTCCAGTGGCTGAAATTCAGGCACGTTGGGTAGCGAGTGTGTTTTCAGGCAAAACTCCTCTTCCTGGACGTTACGAAATGGAGCGAAGTGTAGCAAATCAACATGCCCAAGCTGCACAACTGCGATCCTTTGACCGTTATCAGTCTTTAGTGATTAACTTTTTACCGTATATTGATGAATTAGCTGGCATGGTTGGCTTCAAGCCGAACCTTGTCCAACTAGCGTTAACAGATCCTGCTCTCTTTCCGTGCATGCTACTGGGGACCTCTTGTTTCGTACCAATTTCGTCTGCATGGTCCAAATTCATGGCATGGAGCTAAACGAGCAATATTAAATGTAAATAGAAGATTTTAAGTTATGCGCCGATTTTCCGCTGGGGCTGATGTTGTTATACGGAAGCATCATACAACAATTTATTTTGTAGCTTCTGTTATCATTGTTGGTTGTGTAACCTTTGCGCTATTTGCAGCAAGACGTTACAGTTATAGGCTAGTTTCATAATGCGTATTTTTAAATTTAATTAGTGCTAGCAATAGTAATAAAAGACACTTGCGTTAAAATTAAAGGTCATGGGTAAAAGAAAACTCGTCTTAATTATGTACAATTTATTTAACGCCTATTATCTACAAAGAAATAAAAATGTTTTACTTTCAACCAACTTCAGTATTTATTTCGTGTAAAAATACAAATGAAAAATTACACAAAAAGCACAAAAATAATCGAGTATTTATATTTAAGTAGTTAAAGGTGAAAGCTGAATTCTGTAGCATACTCACTATGCGTTCTGTCATAGTATTTACTTCAGTAAAAACACAACTGAAAAATTACACAAAGAGCACAAAAATAGTCGAGTATTTATATTGCATACTCGCTAAGAGTTCTTCATAGTAATTACTTCAGTATTTATTTCGTGTAAAAATACAAATGAACCATTGCACAAAAAGCACAAAAATATTTTCATATAGAATATTTATATTTAAGTAGTTAAAGCTAAATTCACCATACAAAAAATAGTGGTTACAACCGAATAGAATAAAAAGCACCTAGAATCAAAATCACTATCACTTGGGTGTTAATGGCCTGCTTAATAAAAGCCAAAATATTAATAATAATAAAAAACCATACGCTGTTGACGACTCAAGACTTGATTTTCCCATGCAGTCAAGCAAAAATGCATGAAATTTGTTATGCCTCGACATTGGGCATACCTCATGCTACTAATATCTACCATGAGGTGGACGGATTTATAATTTCGTACTGGCAAGACAGTGTTTAAGCAGACAGTACACAATTCAGACGCGGTGAATAATTTTTTAATGACCATTTTCTGCTTTGTAATTCTTTCCGAAATTTGAAATTACATCTACTCTGATTAATAAACATACTAGTACCTCAAGCAAATGAACATGGCACCATGCAAAAGAACACAGAGGAATGTTAGTGGATTGTTTGGAATGACGAGGAACAGAAACAACGGCAGAAACAGGAGTCTAACTTGCGTTCTTCCTGTCCGCATTGTTACATCAACTGCCAACACTGTGATTGTGAAGCTTGGTGAAAGAAAGTCAACATCAACTACTACTTACTAAGGGATAAAACTGAGCACCCCTGGCAGCTCTCTCTACATCTAATCATATAAAGGAGAATTGAAAATAAGCCATGAAGCGAATCCAAGGCACTAACTAGCTAGGGATGGGTCAATTTCGGTTTTTTTGCCACACATTCACCCCCCTCCCACCTAATTTTTGCAGATTTATTTGTAACAGTATATGTTAGCTTCCAATTTTCTCCTGCTTTAACTTTAAGCAGTGTCGTTGACCATGGGCCTGCTTGTGGGTACCATTTTTCTATACTATTTTTTTTTTTGCACGTACAAAATGATAATTATTAAACAATTTAAAACAAAAACACTCCGAATCGGTTTTCAGTAAAAACTGAAATCTGGTTTTGGTTACCAAATCATCCCTAGCTCACTATACTAAAGTGAGGCTACCGGGGATCACTGATAATTCACATTTTGATTTAACCATTCAGCAGGGTCAGCTGCCACTGAAGTGAATTCTTGTGGACATGATTATTATTGATAATTGATATTTAAAGCATATTTACATTTATCAATCCTGATGGTCTACACATTTTGCTCCTTTGTTTTGGCCGTTTTCATCCAGGGAGTTGAACCGTTATTTTTTTCGGTTCGGTTTGAACCGTTTTTATTTTTTGGTTTTAACCGGTTACGGAGTTAACCGGTTTAAATACTTGACTAGCCATAATTATTTGCTCGAACAACTAACAACGAACAAATAAGTTTGGCCTTAGTTTGCAAATTTGCGTAACTTTCTAGTTGCTTTTTAGTTGCAAATTTGCAAAGCTTTTTAGCTGCTTAGTTTTCAGATTTGCAAAGCTTGCAAATTTACTGTAATGTCAAAGTCAACAGTTTTTTAATGGAGTATCACTTGTTCAGGGCCGTAAAACAAGTAGCTCACTCATTTTAACAGAGGTTTACATTGTAGGCCGCCTAACTAAAGTAGTTTTAACAGATAAAAAAAGAATTATTTCAAAGCACTTCCTACCGAAACCAGGCAAAGCACTACAGTAAAGGAAATAGCTTAGTGGTCCCCCAACGTCATTGCAGTTTCCATCACCCTATCTTTTTCATACAGGCCTGGTCCGGAGAACACAATGTCTGGGCCTTTGCTCGACGCTTTCCTCCTCCCCACCCCACCCGCCTTGGTTCGTATACAACTGTAATGCGGAGAAAGGTTTGGAAAGGGGGGGGGGGGGGAATGTTACTACAATTTTGGTGTATCATTGTTACCTTGCAAACTCTTCATGGTCGCGCGAAATATGGCATTGTGAGTGAACCCATGCAGGATATGGCATTGTGGGTGAACCCATGCGGGACATAATTACTCATTGTTATGCTTAGTGCTTAGTTAGCTTAGCATCATTCTACAAGACATGCTCGCAGTCAATTTTTTTCTGAATCATTTAATTAGCCAAATTGCAACTACTTAATGCACATTCGTTATTAAAACTTTATTAGTTACTGTTGGTAAATCTTTATCCGCTTTCAGGATGTGAGTATTGCTAAAAACAACAATGATGATCCAGAAGTAACGCCAAGCAAACGCGCAAGAACCGAAAAAAATAACAGATATTTTATTTCGGTTTGGTTACGGTTACGGTTAATGCCGCCTGTAAGTTTTTCGGTTCGGTTACGGTTTCGGTTCGGCAATTTCCAACGGTTTTTACCGGTTTTCGGTTACTGTTCGACTCCCTGTTTTCATCATACAAGTAATTTATGGCAACACAAATTTGGCAACACTCATTTTTTTCTGTCAAGTTTTCACTATCATTGAATGAAATTAAAAAAAATTGTAGTCCCACTAAATACTTTTTGTTGTTTTTGTAAAATTAATGGAAAGGTGACTTAGTTGTGTTCCTGAACAGATATACTTCCGTTAAATTGCTGCGAAAACTGCCTTTTTCTTTGGATGACACTTTCGGATATTCTTGCTCGTTGTAAATCAAAGCCTCCTCTTCGTCTTTTTCCAGTAAGAATTTGTGTGTGTTTTTACGAACTGAAAAAAAAATCAAATAAAAAATAGAAAAAAAACACAATGTCTGCCAAGTGCTCACAATTTCTGATTGTTTTCGTTAACCGAAATAAAAATTATGATTCTACCAGAGAACTTTTCTCGCAGGAAATCGAAGTTCTCAAGAGTAGAATCCGACGAAACTGTTACAAATGGGATATCCTTTTGCTGTCGGAACTTGTGATCTAACCTAAAATTGTATGCAAATTAGGTTAGATCACAAATTCCGACAGCAAGAGTATCCCATTTGTAACAAACGGGTAACACAGTTTTGTCGGATTCTACTCTAGAGAACTTCTGAGAACTCTGAAAAAGTTTATGCAAATTTTAAGTAACCTGACCTCACCCCCTACTCACTCAATCGCCTCGTTCCTACCACTGTCTTTTGCAGCTATGCCATAGGAACGCCAGGGAGGCGGGCGCCGAAGTAAAGGTAACACAGTTTCGTCGGATTCTACTCTGAGAACTTCGATTCTCCTGCGAAAACAAGTTCTCTGGTAGAATCGTCATTTCTCAGTCGCAGACTCCTCCTCAAATGGGATCAGATTCCAAGACGTGGCGCTCGGCCAGCTTCCGAAATGCCAACCATGGTGACATGCGACCCGTCCTGGTTGCAGGTGCCCGTCGTTTCTGCCAAAAAAAAAAAAAAAAAAAACAGGTGGCCACTCATAGAAACTGCCTGGCGATGATGATCCTTTCCGGTGGCCACAGCCCCACGCCGCGACCGGCGTTCGACACAACATGACCCCTTAGCCATTCAGCCAGGTTGACGCGAGACCGCACGGGCCAGTGTGTCTAGTCTCCTGTGCCCAACACAACCAAGCCACCAGGCCGAAGATAACAGCACCTATCCCCTGGCACCATCACATCCATCCATGTATTACAAAATGCACCGAATTCATTCCTACACCACTCCGACCATGGTGCTTGTGGAACCAGAGGCCACCTCCTTACTGTCGGGCGAGCCTCCAAAACCTAGACTGTAAACACACTTAGCTTCTGCACCGCACCTATGACGCCATCCAGTACCAAGCCTTCTTGCCATCCCAACAACGTGGATAGTACAGACCTCCGCGTCTGACACAACCCAGGTCCTACACCTGTCAACACCCTCTCTTGCCTTCCAGGAGGCCACCTATCATTAGCATCCCATGCCAACTGCAGGTAACTCGTGCGTCCTTAGACGGTCACCAAAAAACCCTGGCAACAGACCCGTGTTGCAAACACAATCTGTGGGCATTCGAGGAAAAAATAACAACTACAGACTCCACCCCTATGCCCTACTCACAACTCTCTCCGAAACACCCCCTGCCTTGCGGCTCACGGAACCGGGCTTTTCTTTCTCCCCGATCCCACGCCTCGGCTTCCCTAGCCGTTCCACCTATAAGGCCCAAAGTTTTTAGGGGTCATGCAAACATTACCCACTTTGCAGTGACAATCCAATCCACATCAAAATTGTGTGATGTGGGGAGGTGGAGGCCATGGCCGGGCCACCTCACATATTGATAATTGCTAATTGCCAGTCAGCCTACCGGGCTGCACCTGCTAGGTATACCAACCCCGTAACCTGTTCAAGATTGGCCCTAAGGCCCTTGACTTGCCACCCATACTGAGGTGGCGATTATTTGCCACACAACAAATCAGCGTTAATTGCGATTGAAAACACTGTACATCTGAACATGTCCATAAACAGTGTACTGAAAGGTCTCGCTTCAGTTAGCCATCAACTTGCCTAATATATCTACGACCTCATATTCACAGTTCCGCCCATACCTGGCCTTAGTTTTAATAATCAGATCACACATGCGCTAAATATTTCGTAATGCACACTGCCCGTCTCAAGTTTCACAGCGCTTAGCAGCGCATCACCTTTCTCAAATTCACACCAGAGGAAAACATGTATTCCTAACTCTCTAGGCCAGTGTCATATTTATTTATTTAAAAGACGCGTAATGCCCCACAGGCAGTAAAAATACGTGACCAATGCCGCCCGACCACTATCGTGGTCGCTTCCACTCTTAATTTTTGACTCATTAAAATTCATTCTCGAATCACGTCGCAGAAATCAAATTCGTTCAACAATTATTGCATTAGGCCTGTACCCGTAGACTGCCAACGTCTATCGTAGTGAGAGACCGACCGGCTCCATTGCTCGTAAGCCTCATCATTACGTCTTTAGGTCTAAACCTCACTCGGCTCCGTATGGCCAGCGTCGTTTACCAACTGAACACCGTGTCTGTTGCACCACAATCAATCATGGTTATTCCGAGTTAGGTTCGACATTGAACGTGACATTTTCAGCTTCATGCATACGAACTCAACCACACAAAGGCTTCATTGACTGCACAACTTTTAGTTCCCGCGTACAATTTTAGTTCTGGCCAACGCCGTCACCAGGTCGTCTCCCCTCGGCCGCAAAAATGGATCAACCCGCAGCGTGCTCACACCGTCACTATCTGTCTATCACTGCCCTAATCCCCCGGAGTAGCAGGAAACATGGCACCGCCCGCCAAGCACAGTGTTTCTTACTATCTGTAAAATACTGACCTCTAGTATGTGCTAAAATCGTTTCGATTTGCTTTTCCTACCCGGATTTTTTAAACGTTATGGGGTTTAAAAAATCCGGGTAGGAAAAGCAAATCGAAACGATTTTAGCAGATACTAGAGGTGCAACCTCTAAACCTTTGCAACACTTGCAAGGCAATGAGGTTAGCCTTACTGCCACCTGGAGCGCAACAATCGCCGCTCCTAACAATACAGCTCCAGCCTCCGTACGTCACTTTCGTTTCGGGTACAGACAAGAGAGGTTGTGTTTGTCTGTGCTCTTTTTATTTTGAACGCTGGCGATTCGCCAGTTTTGGTTCCTGAATAACAAAGGAATTTGGTGAATTCAGGTTTGGTTTTGGTTTTTTTGCTTGGTTTTTAATGAAGCCAAGGTAAGAAGTGTACGTTTCTAACCTGTGTGCGTGGGGCCGGGATCCTTCTGCTTATGCATTATTCCGTGAGCCTTGGTTAGGCCCATTTTCCTGTTTGCGTTAGGCCTAGTTGTTGCATGATCCCTTAGAACGTGGTTGCTGTTGTAGTTCCTTGGAAATGCATCCTTCATTTAAGATGTGGACACACATCTTGGTTTTGCATGTTGCTTGCGGAGGCGGTGGCGCCATTTACCGGCGAGGTGGGGAACTTTTCGCCCACCGCTCATCGCCAATCGCTCGTCGCTCTGCGGCGGTGGTGGCACCCTCTACCGGCACGGTGGGGAACTTCTCGCCCACCGCTCGTCGCTTTGCGGCGGCGGTGGCACCATCTTCTGGCGCGGTGGGGTACTTCTGGGGATGCTGTGCTGGCCGCGGGGAGCCGGCGCTGTGACAAACCCTGGCCATTTTCGGCTGTTTTTAAGAGCATCATGGTAATTAAAAATAACTGTACAAATTTTTAATGATTAATTCCTTTGATTAAGGCTGTTCTGGCTTTCGTAACAGCCAATTCGTGTTTTGAATATTGTTTCCAAATCATGGAATTTGTGTCAATTCCTTTTCTGTGGATTGATTTGGTGAATGTTTTTCTTTTTGTTAAATCCTTTGCATGCCATTGGCGCTTCACTTGGGTGCTTTCACCCTAGCATCGTTTGCTGTGTTTATGTTTGCATGGAGTGGTCCATGACAGTTCGCAGGTCTTGTGAGTGTTCTAAAGGATTAGGAAGTGCATTGGTTGTGCTATGGAGTTGCAGATTGGCCTGGGAAGGAAGATTGGATGTGGAATGAAATTGAGGCTGTCAGCACAGGGTCTGTGGCAGCACAGCAGTAGACGGTCGTGGCTAGATCGGAGCTGTCTGTGGGGGCATGGTGGCTAGTGGAAAGCAACCGAATCGCAATACAAGCCCCTCGTCTCGTAGTGGTGAACCTGCAACGAACGAGATTTTGCCACTATTTTGTTTTCTCTCAATGGGAAATAGACCCTCGCTTGGGCCGTGGCGATCGCCACGAGGTCCGAGTGATGCTATTTGTCCGGCAGGCGATGACAATCGCCGTACCCGGGACAAGATAGTGACTCATCGTCAACAGGTGGTTGGCAGGTATGTAAGGAGGACTGTCGGCACGGGGTCTGTGGCTGCACAGCAGTCGGTCAGGAGACCCGAGACTGTCTGTGTGGGGCAGAGTTCTGCAGGTAGAACTGAGATGGCGAAGAGCAACTCTGAGGACAAACTGAGCCCCTGGAAAATCTCAGATCCATGATGGAGAGGGAAACCGAGATTCAGCCACTAATGTGTTTTCACGAAGGTGAAACCACTGTAGACGCCGATTGCCGGTATTTTCAAGAAGGTTAGTCCGATGGGCCGTGCCGTTGTGAGGTCGTCGGGGTGCTCGTCGTGGGCATACTTCGTAAGTTTTTGTTCAGTAGGTTCGAAGGCCTCTTTTGAATTTGCATCCCTGCTTCGTGGCGTTTTTGCTCTTTGCGCTCCGTTTCTGTTCAGCAGCATTTCGAGCCAGGCAATTCCCACCGCCACGTCGGGAGGCGGGCTGGCCATGCCAAACACTGTGCGCGCGTGTGTGGATTCCTCCATTTTCTGTGCGTGATGTTGGCATTTTGGGTATGCTGGTGAGAGCATGGTGGCCGTGCTCGTGGTTCAGTGGAAGGACAAGTAAGGTGATTCGACGACGTGAATGTTTTGAAGGTTTTCCTTTGGGCGTGGCCTGCTAGACCCCCTCCCCTTCCGGGGGCTTCCTGGAGTGTCGGGGGGAGCATAGTTTGCTCCGATCTGCTTGCTGCAAATGGGGAGGGCATCTGCAGGGTTTGGCAAGCACCCAGGTGCATCAGTCGCAGCTCGTTGTGGGTCAGTAGCCCAATCACCGTTGATGGTTGCTAGTTCTTCACCGTTGTTGGTTGCTCGGCCGCTCAGTGCCATCCCGCCACTCCTCGTCGGCCGTGAAGTGGCTTGGGGTGTTGGTTGTCCGTTGGGCAAGGCAACAGTGGGAGGGAGGCCAGTCTTGAGTGATACAACCGGTCACCCCCCGCCCCTCGGATCCCTTCTTCTGTGAGCTGACACGGGAACTTTGAAGGGGATGATGATTTTTCTGAAGGGGCTCGTACCCCATAGATGTGGAAAAGCTTGGGACACAGGACTTTGGTCGTGATCCTTCTGGGGGGTGGGCTGCGCATTTGGATCAATTTAGGGTTGGCTCCCGCATCCCATGTTTTGGTGGAGATTTCATTAAACCCTTCCGTTTTCTTTAAACGTTCTGATTCGTTGATCTACAGTGCATGACAGACGATGCGTCGCAGGGTCTCCCTTCGTGGATCTCCAGTCGGGGGTGGGACATCCCCCCCTCTCTGGGAGACGGCGGGCGCTCGGACATCGGGCAACGGTCTTCGGATCGATGTGGTCCTTGGAGCAAGCTTTGTGGAAGCTGGGAGACGGTCTTGGACAGGTCTGGTTTGGTGCGGTCATGTTTTGTATTGGCGGCACTCATCCAACCGGACGAGACTTATTTGTGGTCTTGGTCTTGAGTCAGCAGCAGGAGCAGCATGGTTTCTTTCGGGACGCAAGCGTCTTGCCTTCGCATGGTGAAATGTGCGAATTGGTGCCCCAGTTGGTGTTTGTGTGTGACAAACACGGAACTTTCTCTAAAGGATGAAGGTCTGGCTGACACGGTTCGGTGATTGAAGTGATCGAGTGTTTTCACTTAGCGGGTACGCTAAGTTGGGAACATGCGCTGGCGTTGGCCATCAGGACACCTCGTCTTTCAAGGGGGTTGCACAATTTTGCGATGAATTTAATGTGCAATGGTTCACGGGGCATTTGTGACACTGGAAAGTTTGTCATTGTAGGCTTCGCGACGGCGACTGGTTTGGTCATTTGTTGATTGGCAGCCAGACGTCGCAGGGGGACTTGTATACACAAGGTAGTTCTGGTGGGATGTTTACGCTTCATACATCCGTGCTCCAGGTGGGGCGGACCTTGGATTTTGCTCCACGTGGAGATGTGAACTGAATAACTTCTTTCGGCGGTGAAGTCCGCCCTTTACACACGCGGTGTTAGGAATGGAGCCGATTTGGTTTGGTTTGGTTCTCGAAAGGATTGACTGCCAGTGCAATAAAGGGCTACAGGTCGGCCATCAACTCCGTGCTGTCGTGTCTAGGCCTGAAGCAGCTGTTCCCAAAGTGGAATCTGCCTCTTATGCTGTCAGGTTTAGAGAAGGCCTTTATGGGCCGTTGTGCTCCGCGTCTGTTATTGCTTACCCTGAAGACACTCTTTTTGGTGGCTGCTCGACAGAGCGAATTAGTGGCTTTAACGAGAGACAAGGGCGGCATTTGTTTTGCACAAGTTTGGTCCTCTGCTCGAATAGCTTTTCCATCTGAGTTTCGTGCAAAGAATCAACGGACGGACGCTCCGCCTAAGTCGTTGTTGATTAAAGCGTTGAAACCAATGGTGAGTCCAGAGGGGACGGAATGGACACAGTGCCCGGTCAGGGCCCTCCGGTACTATCTGGAAAGGACTAAGCCGCCTGGAGGAAAGTTTCCATCCCGAGCTCCGGTGTTTCAACAGTCGGATCAGAAGACAGGGGATGTCCTGCCCCTACCGCTGTCGGCCATGAAGGTGGGAAGACGGATTTGCCAAGTCCTCATGCAGGCCTACGAGCAGGGTCCAGAGCTTCAGGATCTGCCTGTGAAAGTATGTGCCCACGACTTAAGAGCATTGGCGGCATCTTGGGCTTTTTGCTTCGGGGACGCCCTTGGGCAAGGTGGTGGCAGCCAGCTCATGGGCAAACAAGAACACTTTCATCCCCCACTACCTGCATGATGTTGGTTCTCCTGGCGCGAGTGGGCTACACCGTCCCCATGTGGCAGCAGGAAGTGTGGTGAAGTTGTGAGGAGTGATGAAATTGTGCACACTGGTGAAACGGCGACAAGACGCAAGGCAGTGTTTGTGTTCGCCAGACCCACTGGAACTTTCCCTAAATGGGTTAGAGAAGGTAGAAGGTGGGAAAATTAGAGAAGGCACGAGTGTTCGTCAGAAAGAAGAGCTTCAATGTGACGAAAGTGATGTGCTTTTGGAAAAATTTTGCATACTGGAGAGAAGCCGACCTAACACAAGGCAGTGTCCACACGAACTTTTTCCCAGTGGAGAAGTGGTGGAAGTATGCAGTTTGTGCACGGAGACCTTGTACACAGTGGATACCAGGACTGCAGTCGATGCAACCAAGGGCAATACACCGGCGATTTGCACGCTGCAATTTGAATCGCCGTTTTGCACGTGATTGGTCCTCCGTGTGTTCGTGTTTCCACCTTGGTTCCGTGTAGGAAATCAGGACAGACGCTGCCCCCAAACCGTGGTGACATTGGCGCAAAAGCCGTGGGTTCCTCCGGGGGAGACGGAATGGACACAGTGTAACGGACATTGGCTCACCATCGTACCTACCTGTGTGCTGTTGTGTTGTGGTTGACTTTTGTTGGCGCCAAAATCACTTGTGCAACGGCAAGGACTTTCGGGTTTTGCGCCAAAACCATGAGCAGACGTGCGGGAGAACGTGGCCAAGTATTGTTGGACACGATTGGTGAACACTTTGTAACCATGAACTGGATTGGTTAACGAACTCATGAGCTGATTGGTTGTCCGGTGGAACTCTGGATCCGACCGGAGCATATAAAAGTCAAGGGCTTCAGAGCCCGGTGTTCTATTCCCGTTGATTCTTGTGTTGAGAAAGAACGTAATAATGTAACCCAAATCTTGTCATGATTATTCCGCATTAAATAAGGTTTAACTACTTCAAGTTTGGCTTCTACATTGAACACACGTTACAACAGTTCCCGGTAAGAGCCCTCCGTTCCTACCTGGCAGCCTTCGTGGTGAAACGGCAGATGCTACGACAGGAGGTGCTTGTAACATCGGCCGGCATCTGGTTTACAATTGCGGAGGTTTAAGATACTTTTGCTGCGTTGTTAGACTTATTTTCAACTAACATAGCTCGTTCTAAGGCCGCTTGAGGGATAGAGCATCAGAAGCCTATAGGCTAATAAGGTTTAAAGTAAATTAAATACTGGTATCACTGCCACCATGGTGGGGCTTAATTTACTAGCTACAGGAGTCTAAAATTAGTTTATTTTAACTCTAGCTAATAATCAGAAACTCAGGTTAAATAAAAAAAAACTCTTGGTTTTTATATGACAAGCAAAAATAAACAGTTACATTAGATTCACTTCAAGTTTAAACAAGTTATCGTTTAAATCGTATTTTTACAACAAAAATAATAAAAATATCAAGGAATTACATGAATTCGGTTTTTGTCAAAGCAAACACTTGTTGTTTACAGTAAAGCAATTTCGAATAGAAATTAGGGTTTTTTCAATTACAGCGTCCACTTATAATAAAATAGTCAAATCAAATCACTTTCCAAGTTTCAAGTAACGTTAGGGTTCCACCGAAGAAGTACAAGCTTCAGTAACGACTGCAATAAAACTTCAGTGAAGTAAGGTTTAGATTAAATGTTCATTTAAAATAAACTAGAAACAAGGTTTTTAGGAAGGGATCCTTCAACACTCAAGTTTATGGGGAGACAAGATTACAAAAGGCCGAAAACCTATGTCCCCATAAAATTATCAAAGTTAACAGTCAAATTTAAATTTAAAGTTCCTATTTAATTTGGAGATAAGAGCCTAAAAAAAATACGTTTAAAGTTTAAACTAGCCTACATTGTTTTTTGAAAACTACTCCCTTTGCCTGGCCTGGCAATATGCGGCAAGAAGACTTCTCCATCTCCCAACCGTCGATAGTGACTGTCGTCTTTGTCTTGAGCTATGCTAAGGATCGTCTCGGGGGTCCGAGTATTTATGGGTTTCGGAAGAGGTTTGGCGGTAAGAGGAGAAAGAGAGGCAGATTTGTGCTAAAGCCAAGTCGTGTGGACATAACTATTAGGAGCTTTGGCTCGGTTCTCATTAAGCTGTGGAGGGGGGTTTTCTCTGATTGGTTAGAGGGGCTGTGCCCTGAATGGCTGGAATTTGGGCCGTTGGAGCCGTTTAGTGTGAGTTGGTTCTGGAAGGCTTTGATGGAATTGATGGATACGGATTTCAAGATTGAAGATTGGATTTGACCATAACTATTTTACTTTTCAACTGATTAATAGAAGAATGGTCTTGAATTAAAGCCCTGGTAAACAGCGATGTTATGCATCACTACTATAGAAGGAGGAAAGCCATTTTAATCGTAGAAAGTCACTGGATGGTCGGAGTGGAGGTCAAAAATCGTAAAATAAAAATATAAAAATTAGGAACATCAATTTTTCGTTCCTAGCTCAGGCCGACTAATGTAGCTAAGTTTAATAAAGAGTTGGAGTAAATATAAATGAGTATCAAGGATTATAGGTTTATGTACAACCAGCTAATGCTAAACCACATTTTTAATTTAAAAGAGAAGCTACTTAGAAGCTGCCCGGTGGAGTGGAAATTCGTCAAAACCCTGAATTAATTGCGCATTTTAAAACCCGGGATTAACGGATTCAAACAACAAAATTGAACAAACAGCTACATGTATGTGGGGCAGAACGTCCCCCTAGCACAAACTAAGCTGGGCGGCTTTATGCCTTATAAAAAAAATGTTTATTTACAAGATTGTAGTTGTCCAATGGTCGACAGGAAGTGGTGTCCGGTAGCGGCGATTTTTACCGGAGATGTTTTGGATCTTTTAAAAATAATGGCTGCAGCCATTGCAGTTCTGTTTTCACAGAGTTGAAGATATAAAGATACTCTTAAGTTTAGTGAAAACTGCAGTCGAATTGGTCCATTGGTTGAAGAGTGAGGGAAGAAACAGTGTCCGTTTTTAGTAGATTAGGCCTATCGGCCGCTGCAGTTTTGAAGTCAAAGTCCGGGGACGATGTAGACTTCGATAAAAACCCCTAGGTTTTTGATTTTTGGTGTTTGGGTCTCCTCACCAATCAATATGGAGCCTAACTCCTTTATAGTGGAGAGGGGGGCAAAAATGCCACCTGAGCCCCGTTGTTTCTGGCAGTGGAGCCAGATGACAGGGGTGTCCTTCCCCAACCGTTGTCCCCCTGTGAAGGTAGGCAGATGGGTGTGCCAAGTCTTCAGCCATGCCTATGAGCAGGGTCCGGAACATCTGGATCTGCCGGGGAAGGAACAAACCCATGAGGTAAAGGCATCAACGGCGTCTTGAGCAATTGCGTCGGCGACGCTTTTGGATGAGGAAGTGGCAGCCTGCTCATGGGCAAACAAGTTAACGTTCGTCTTGCATTTTTGGCGCGGTGTTGCTTCGCGAGATGGGTGCGATGTGCGACGTCCCCACGTGGCAACAGGGAACGTGGTTGTTTTGTGATTAGTGGAAGAAGTGTGCACACTGGTGAAAGGGCGACGAGGCCTAAGGCACTGTTCAGACGTTGCCATGCCCATGGGAATTTTTCCCTATATCGAGAAGGCGGGAAAAAGATTAAAGGGAGCAATTGTGTTTTCGTCACAAAGAAGTTATTCAGTGTGATGGTGGAGAAGTGCTCCGTTTGAACTCATTGCATTCTGGAGAGGTCCCGACCTAACACAAGGCAGTGTTTTGAGGTTGGGCCACAAGGACTTTTCCAAGTGAAGGAGATGTGGAATAATGCAACTTGTGCACAGTGGAATAAAAAGACTGCTATCAGTGCAAGCCAAGTGGCTGTAGCAGGGATGTGAGCAGTCTGGAGCCAGGGCTCAACCCAGAGAACTGGCGAGTGGGTGGGTGAGGTTCCTAGTTGTCAGAAATTTAAATGGTTGAGTACGGAAAAGGAGTGTTGCAATGCAAAGAGGTTACAGGGTTCGTGCTGTCCCGCCATCCTAGTGGACAAATTCAGCACATACTAGAGGTCAGTATTTTACAGATAGTAAGAAACGACAATTTTAACTTGATTAAAATTAGTTTTTACTATCCTAAAATACTTACCTCTAGTAGGACCCGCCCGGCCTCCCCGCTTCGCAGAACCCTAATTGAGAAGGAAGGTGTCTGGGAAACGAAAGTGACGTTCGGAAGCTGGAACTGTATTGTTGGGAGCAGCGATTGTTGCGCTCCAGGTGGCAGTAAGGCTAACCTCATTGCATTGCAAGTGTTGCAAAGGTTTTTAAACGTTATGGGGCTTAAAAAATTCGGGTAGGAAAAGCAAATCCAAACAATTTTAGCACATACTAGAGGTAAGTATTTTAGGATAGTAAAAACTAATTTTAATCAAGTTAAAATTGTCGTTTTCTTTTTTGTAGTCCGTACGCCGGCATCGTCAACGTCTCGCAAATAACAAGTTTTTAAAACTTGTACGCCATATCTTTGGCCAGTGCTATCATATAACGCTCTACAAGCTATCGTGTAATTCTGGAGTTATAGCATAACTTTCAAGGCATCTCTGAAACTCATTTATATGGCACAACACCTTTTCATTCTCAACACGTACATCACCGGGTTATTGTCTGACCTTTTCTCGCTACATTCTTACAGAGTTATCGCTTTATCTCGTAACATTCTCATACTTATTTAAGTTATTTCGACTAACTCATTTTAAATCTCTGTCCTAGGCCTTGCTTGCCTTATTTCTGAACACTTCTCTCAATGCAACACCTCGACAGCGACTGCATATTTAATTTGTATTCTCCACTTTGCGAAACACTTATTCGTTGCAAACAGGCCTTCCTGTTTTTAGTACTCGCCACATTCCGCCGTCAATCTCAGTTTTAGTGTAAGGCGGTCAAGATTGAAATTGATTAAAATTAAGGCGGCTAAGATTAAAAATCGTTCGTTATCATGCTCCTCATAACAAATTAATTAGTCCAATTTACGGCGTTTTCTACAACTCGACCAATTCCCAAAAACACTGTAGATGGAAACGGACCATCAACTGAATTGTGAAGCACCAATTTACAAACACGTCTGATGTGTGCCATGGGCAAAAGAAAAGTGGTAGGAACGAGGCGATGAGTAGGGAGTGGGGTCAGGTGACGTAAAATTTTCAAAAATTACAGTTAAATTGTATGCAAATTAGGTTAGATAACAAGTGCTGAAAGCAAGAGGATACCCCATTTGTAACAAACGGGTAACACAGTGAGAAGTCTGTGACTGCGAATATAAAAGTCAGGCTGGCTGGCTTGTAATCATTAATCTATCACAAAATACAGTGCCGACTTTTCAGACTGTTACAAATTTACATAACATGTATTCATTCTTTTTTATTATTCAGTACTTTGAACTAATTTACTAGTACAAGAATCATGGTGGGGAAATTACTGTTACTATTCACTACATCGTCCAAGCTGCCCGTCGTATGCTTTGCTGTATTGCTTCAGCTTGTATTTAAAGTGTGAGCTTAGCCAATGTCAGCCCAGCGCAGTTTCTCTGGCTACGCAGAACCTGTCCAAAATTTTAGACGAGTCCTGAACTCTTAATGCACACTATAACTCCCAGTTGATATTTCGTCATCTACCTTTTGTTCCTCGTTAATAATTCTACAGTTCACTTTACATATTAGGCATATTCGATTAATTTTCCTGTACTCATAAGGCTGTACCAAACACCAATTTTTCAGCCGAACTGAGCTAAACCGAACAAATCTTTAATGAGCCGAACACCGAACACTTCCGAAATGAACAAAGTTTACCAAACCAATCAATTTTTAAAATAAAATTAGAAACAACTTGTTTCACAAAGATTCATATATTTATCAAGGCACACATTTCTTAAGAAATGCAGGTATATTTACATAGAGTGCACAGATGTGGAAAACTGTTTTTGCATGAAGAAATCGCCTTTACCTTTACATTTTCTCTCATAACTTCTTAACGGTTCGAGCTACGAACTGGCGGTTTGGACCATCAGAAAGCTGGTGAAAAAAACCTTCAAAATGGTGTATTCAAAAATCAAAATTGGCCAATTAGAAGTGGAAATACGTTCGGTTTGGCTTTTTTCTTTTGAAAGGCCGAACACCGAACCGAACCCCCTCTGTTCGGCCGTGTTTGATGCGTTCTGTTCGGTTCGGTACAGCCTTATAAACTAATGACAAGCTTCCCTGGCATGCATGCTACCAAGCAGTAAGTAGATAGAGAATTTTGAAAAATTGGCAAGTGACGATAACGGTGGAAATTTGTGAACCTAGTAGTAAAAAGAACACTTTTTCCACCACTGACAGAAAACGGTCAATTTACCGTATATCCTTCAAACTTTCAGAGAAGAAATGTTCTCCTTCAGAGAGTCTCCCAAAAACGTAGTAACGACGACCACTTCACATGGTTGTCATACGGGATGCTGTTGGATGGACCATTGATCTTTAGTCGAGGTTGGCTTCACAAAGAAACAAAAGTCCTACTTTTACAGCACCAGACACGTTGAAAACTACAGTTCCCCGAAGTCCGAAGCAAAAGATGTGGCAGTTTCAAACTTTCATATTGAACTGTGCACGCAACCAAAACCACCTACTTTCGAATGACTCCTCTTCTGAACTCTATGAGCCGATGTGGAGCGTCTGTTGGAGTTAGACCGCTCCCATCATTTGTCAAGCCTAGATATCAAATCAGGACTGAGGAGACTTTCGACAACATTATAAGCGGGGCTTGCAAGATTCATAAGAGGAACCTTGTTATGGGAAATTGCAGAGATGTTCTCTTTGTTTGGAGGTTCCCCCTCCCTCCCCCCCAGACGACCAGCCCCACACACGCACCTCACACGAAGCAAGATTGCTTCCTCCAATCCCCTTACCTTCTCCTCCTTACACAATCCCCAGCAGTGCCTCGTTCCCCCGGTTCTACACCCAGAAGTGAGCAAGCAAGTAGAAAAAACGAACCGACTTACTATGAATATTCAGGATCACTTCAGTCAAAAATCGCTCCATTTCAAATAAAACAAATATAATGTGGAAGAAGGCCTGATGATGATAGGAGGACTTATTTAAAACCCTAAGTTGACACGCCTATCGAAAAAATGCAAATACGACGTTGTATTTGTTTTACTTGAATTTGAGCGATTTTTGACTGGAGTGAGCAAGCATGAAAGCGTCATTTACAAAGTTCCCTGCCACGACTGTGGAGCCAGCAATGTAGGAGAAACAAAACATTGATTAGAAAGACTACTCAAGGAGCATTTGAATGACACTCGGAAATGGGACAAGTTCAACGGAATTTCCCAACAAAAGAAAAAATACAGATACTAAATTGCATGGGACCAAGCGTCCATTCTACTACATGCCGACTCCAAACAAGGAGAACATCTCCGGAGACTTCAATCATTGCCATCAAGAGATTTTCCCGCAACCAGGTGCCTCCTATGAATCTTGCAACCCCTGCTTATGATCTCGTCGAGAGTCTTCCAGCCTTGACTTGATTTCTATGCTTGACAAGCGATGAGCTGTCCAACAAAACGCTCCTTTAAATAACTGGAACACTGGAGTAACTGGAACACTTTTGGTACTGCGTTAAAAAGAAGTAAGTGATAAAAAACGCTCCTCATCACCTCGTTGAGTTCAGCAGTGGAGCCGTTCGAAAGAGAATGGTTTCGATTGCAAACACAGCTCGAGATGACATTTTGAAACCACCGCATCTTTTGCTTCGGAAGAATTGGAACAGTTGGTCCCCAAAATTGGGATAACTTCCCTACTGATTGGTTTACTACGTCATACATTGAAAAAATGAACCATACTTTGAATGTTCGAAGAATTCACGAAGATAATTTCACGCTCAAATTCAAAAACATCACCTGATCACCCGAATCTGCGAATTTTCGACAGGCTGCTGACTAAGGATGGAAAATTTAGTCCGTCTGTCTTCTTCAGGCCACCACAAGTAATTAATTTACAAAATTTACATCATTTACAATGTCCGACGTGCATCCTCTGTTGTGGAAAGCAGACGACGACCGCAACGCGACTCGTAGCCCTCCATTTTTACAAGGCGGCTCAATGCCATTTTTTCGCAAGGCGCTCGCTCAGTTCTCTGCTGATGAGATGCTGAATTGAAAGATTTGAGGGGCCTTGAATCACTGGCAATCCAGCACGAAATATCCCGTGGTTCAGTGCTTATGAACCTGCAAGGCCCCTCAAATCCTTCAATTCAGCATCTCATCAGCAGAGAACTGAGCGAGCGCCTTGCGAAAAAATGGCATTGAACCGCCTTGTAAAAACGGAGGACTACGAAAATTCGCAGATTCGCATAATCAGGTGATGTTTTTGAATTTGAGCATGAAATTACCTTAGTGAATACGTCATACAGCTCATTAAAGCAGATAATTAGAAAAAAACCACGTCACTTCCGGCTCCACCCCTCTCTCTCCTTCCCTGCCCGCATCTCACCACTCTTTTCTTGTGGTGAAAAACCCCGATAGCGTGGAGGGAGGTGGGCAGGCACTGCTTTGCAACAGTTTTGTCAGAGTTTACTCTTAAAACTTAAATTCTCCTAGAACAAGTTTTCTGGTAGAATCTTCATTTCTACTTTGTAGAATCCTCCTCACTGCGTTACAAAATTGGGATAGATTACTATGCAATGCACCCTATCAAGAAATCGTACCTTAATATCGGCAGCACAAACCGAGCCTGC
Organism: Lithobius niger; assembly: GCA_023313725.1. Classification (NCBI taxonomy): domain Eukaryota; kingdom Metazoa; phylum Arthropoda; class Chilopoda; order Lithobiomorpha; family Lithobiidae; genus Lithobius; species Lithobius niger. Next base: position 21,090 of record JAHWFP010026563.1, read on the forward strand.
AACAAATCTAGATTCATGCCTAAAAACAGTAAAGCCTGTGACGCCATTAGCACGCTTTTTCCGTAGTTAATAAAGAAACCCAGTTTGCATAACACTTCCAAAGTAGTACGTACGTCCCCGAGAACCATAATCGCAGACAGTCCCAAAATACCAAAATCATCCAAATAGATGAATACGAATACTCCTTTCCTACGCAAAAATCGTCGCACCTCCGACATAAGCCTCATAAATATGCCCGGAGCCGAGGCTATACCAAATGGCAACACGCTAAACTGGTATACACATCCAAGCCAGGAAAACATAAGTAATCAATGTGCGTCCTTCCTAAGCACAATGACGTAATATGCCGGAGAAAGATCGATCTTGGTCATTCACCAACCTGGCTGTACATGCTCCACTATTGTAGGCAACATGTTCAAGGTACGTTGCCGTACTGATATTATTCAAAATATACTTTAGGTTTAGTACGATCCTGATCTACCTGTCTGGCTAGCCTACGGAAAAAAATTGGGGAAATAGATACCCTGGACCCATTTTTCACTATCTCAATAACTCCCTGTGCCAGCATTTCCACCAATTTTGGAGCAATTTTCTTATCAACATCCGTACATAGATGACTCACCCTAACCGCCCCAACCTAGCATAGCTTTTTGACGTGCTCCCAGCGGTAGCCATGGAGCCAGAAGGGGAGAGGGACAATTTTGCTAGGTAAATCCCATTGGAAATTCCTAGGTGGTTCTTTTACATGCCACAATCGACATGAGCATGAGACCTCACAGGACTATTTTCTTCCTGAAAATGCCAGGGGTGGCTAAGGCCGGACTCGAACCTGAGACGGTCATGCTAACCATCATGCCAGCATACCCCACAACCGCCCCCATCGATGGCATATCTGCTAAGTCCAAACCTGCCCCAAAATTGCAATAATTAGCTAGTCTGCTTGGGATGCCCCAATGACAGCCCACTCAGCCGCACGGCCTGACAAACTTCCATCACATCACATGCTCCATATTCGTTAAGCCTAAGCTGGTACCATGTTCAGAAATATTTTCTGTTTCAATTTTACGTTAATTCTGCTGCCACGTAAATACTTTTCTTAGGCCCATTTTCGCCATGTTACGTTTTTTGAATTTCGCTTCGAAGTGCAGCGTTTCTCAATGCCCGTCTCACACCTCGCTATCTACCTTATAGCAGACCGCCGCAACGCATCCAGCACAGTACACACCCATTTGGTTTTATGCCAATCACTTCTATATTACTTCAATTCTCGCACGTCTTATTTCACGCAAATCCTTTGCAAGTCTGTAACGTCTAATCCTATGTTAAATAATATGCACTCCATGCAGTAATACTTACCCAATCATCATCACTGTTGTCAAGAAAACTTCCAACAACTTGCAGCTTACAACCACACGACCAACTTCAACGAGGCCGCTATCTGTTTACTAACCTCGAACCAGTGAAATAATTACCCAGCGTTCTATCCTCGACCTAACGCTGCTTCACTGTCATTTGGAAAACGACCAAGTCGGCTTCGGTAAGTCTTCTTTGCTTCGACGTATTCGGATACACAAAAATAATGTCTAGAACTATTCGTAACTCCATTCTTTTTGAACAAACAGGTTACGACTGCTCATTCCAGCGGCAAGAAAAATTGTGGTGAGACACGGGCACGGATGGAGAAAGTGGGGAGGAGCCGGAAGTGACACAGTTTTTGCATCATTAACTGCGTTAATAAGTTATATGAAGTAGTAAAACAAGCCGATGGGTAGGGAAGGGATCCCAATTTTGTAACACAGTGAGGATGATTCTGCGAAGTAGAACTGTAGTTTTTAACGTGTGTGATGGTATAAGTGTAACTTTTGTTTCTTTGTGATGTATTCGATAAACCACTGTTGTTATGGGTTACTAATTTTTGAGGTTGCTTGTTGATTCCACTGTTTCTCCAACCTTGCAGTAAGTTTGGGATAAAAAGGCTTTCCATGTCTTTGTAGGTAAGACCTATGACAGGCACCCGCAGCCGAGAAAATCTTTCAACAGCTAGAGACTCCAAATGCATGAATTTGTGCTTATTTCTTGGTGTGCTTCGTCTTGTTCAGTAGAATGGTGGTGTTGAGTTATGCCATTTAGATTTCCCCCCTGGCGGGTGGCTCCCATGTGTCTGACGCTGACGGAAAGTTTCTCCCACGTAGATTGCTGTGCACTCAGCGCACGGGACACAGTGTACTACTTTTAAAGGCTGATAAGCTCATTTTACTTGGTACAATTCAAATTATAAAGAAACTCTGTTACACTTTACCAAACAGTCCTTCAAACTAAACCACATGTGGTTTGAAGGACTGTTTGGTAAAGTGTAACAGAGTTTCTTTATAACAGTGTACTACTTTGCTTTGGGACGCAATGTTAGAAGGTGGGAACAACATAGTCTTAGTATCAAGTTAGTTAGCTTGAGATGGAGGGAGAGTTGGCGGGGGTTCCACAGTTTGATGTTTGCGCTTAGGTTGAGAATTCCTGTATTGTATTGTATGCACTAAATATTTTCCTACCTTCACTAATGAAGAAACTTGCCATGTGCTGGGAAACACGAATGGCCTCTGGCATGTGCGGGAGACTTTTCTGTTGTGTGGACCACTCAAACGGATTCTTTTCTGGATGCCATTGTACTCCATAGAATGGATACTTGATCACTATGAAAATAAAATTGTTAAGTGCTAGGCAAGAAAAAAAAAACTTGGAACGAAATAAATTATTTATAAAAATACACTTGAACCAAAACACGAAAGTTCCAAGGATTAACCATTTTTTTATAGTAATTTATAGCACCAATGTTACCAGTTACACGTGTAATGTGCTTAAGCATTAAAAATTAATCCCTTGGGAAACAATATTCTAATGCTGTGGACGTTGTTTAAACATGTGGTTCACATGGCATGGAGACCAGGGTGCTATCCACTTGGCTGTGCTTTGCTTTCTCTAAGTGCACCTCCAAGGAAGCCAACACAAAGCTAACATTTTGTTGCTGGCTTTGCGTTAATTTTTTGTGCTCTTAAGGCTACCATTGTAGCAGGATTGGTGATGTAAGCATGCCACATTGCAAAGGGACTCCTTAGACCCCTAGGAGTGATTTCAGTCACAGTACCCTAAATTTAATCCGTTAGGATGCAAAACCACGGTAATTCAAGATGGTGGCCACAGAATAGCAGGTTTCGGCTTTGTGAGTCACATTTACTCGCTTCCAATTAATTTTATGTAAACATTTACTCAGTTTACATGCTTGTAAAGTGCAGCGATTAGGTGGCTGAACAAAGCTTTTTTTTTTGCTTGCAGCATCTAAACCATTCCTCTGACTGAAAACAAACTGGTTAACGTACTACGTTGGGAATAAAATTTTCTTTAAAAAAAGTTCTGTTCAAGTTTTGCATAAAATTTAGCTTACTGGCCCAAATTCGTCATTTAATTCCTACTACATCGTTTATATACTATTTTCATTAGAAAACAAAAACGAACTCGTTTGATACTCGAGGTAAAGTTTAACTGATCCGAAATCAAAACAGCAAAGGAAAACAAATTAAACTTTCCTGTACGGTTTCAGATACTGCAGTGTTGTAATCTCTCGTAATTCCTGATTGTTAGGGTTTTTTTACGAAGATAACAGAGGTACGTAATAATAAATTCATACCGGCCGGCGCTAATGCAATTTTACTAACTACCGCACAAATAAGCAAGTAATGAGCAAAGTAAGGGAGTCCACAGAAGATATATGGTCCAAAAGCTGTTTAATTCGATTATTTAGGTTTATCCCTCCGTTAAATTCAGTTAAAAGCACTTCGAAATATCTAAGTTAAAGCACTCTTAATTAATTTGGACTAAACGCAATAAGAAAGGGGGCTCTTATACGGGTGGGGCAGAAAGGACGGAACACCCTTGGCAATCAAAGATGGTTAATGTTAGGATAATGAAACTTTGCATGGTATGTAGGCGAACGGGGAACCAACTAACCATGAATCGATCACTGACCTTGATGCATATTTTCAAGGTCATCGTGATGCTAACTTTTTAACTATGCTTCGTAGAACCCCAGTGTAAATTAGAAACTTGTAGACAGTGTCAAGGCATGGCCAACGCAAAAAACATAACGAAATTCGGTATGTTAGTTTAGGAGTTACGGGCATTACAAGAATCATTCTGTTGTACTGGCCGAGTGGCTTTCCTGCCAAACAGTTCTGTCAGACTCTTTCGTACACCATGCATTGTATTGGTAGGTAATGGTGTTGGCAGCATACGCAAATTGGCATAATTCATTAACCGTGATCAGCTCTGAAACAAAATCAGAAATGTTAACCTGAGGGAGGAACAACATTAGTTGTTCCACGGTGACTAAACTATGCCAACTTGCATAAGATGCTGTAGTTTGTAGCACCATTCTGTTTATACGTGTAATGTAGCAGGTTGTGTTGAGCTAGTGTTTAGTCATCAGTGTGTCAGTTGCTGTTTGTTTCCAAGCATGCTTCATGTACTTTGAGGACCACTGGACTTAATTTTACACTCACTGTTTGGCAGGAAAGCCACTCGGTCAGCACAACAAAATGATGCTTGCAATTTTCGTTAACTCCTAAACTAGCGTACCGAATTTCGTTCTGTTTTTTGCAATAGCCATGCCTTGCCAATGTCTACAAATTTCTAATTTAAACTGGAGTTCTACGAAGCATAGTTAAAAAGTTAGCATCACGATGACCTTGAAAATATGCGTCAAGGTCAGTGATCGATTCATGGTTAGTTGGCCCCCCGTTCGCCTACATACGATGCAAAGTTTCATTATCCTAACATTAACCATCTTTGATTACCAAGGGTGTTCCGTCCTTTCTGCCCCATCCTGTATAAGATGCGCCCTTTCCAAACACTAAACCGGACTTAGTCTCTAAAGGAGGGAAGCTCCTTTAAATTCGGCTAAGTCCAGGATCGTCGATATTATTTAACTCTGAATTAATGCTGCTGGGAATCCGGCTCCTAAGGGCTCAGTGGCTAGTAGCTTTTGATGTCCAGAAAAGTCGGGAGTGAGAGTGAAAATCTGCAGGGCCCTTGCTTTTAAAGGGGGCTTGCATCCTGCTCTTTTGTGAAGCAAAAGATGTGCAATTGGATGCTGAGGTTGAGGTTGGAGCTGATTGGCTTAGATGCCGGACAACTGATATTGACCGAGTATCTGGATAGGACCACATGTGGCAGCAATTAAAAGTGAACGAGGCTGAGGCCAAGTGCACTGTGTGTCGTCTGCTAGGCTAAAGCTAAAGTTGACTAGATAATAAAAAAAATGGACGTTGTAAACTGTTGTTATTAAATAAGTTAATGTTATATCGATAGAGGGTATCGGTTGTGTACCGTTAGGTACCGATACCGCTACAGATTATCGATACCGATATTTTATATCAGAAAGTGCTAATTCTTAAAATATTTACAGTGTTGCTGCACAGTGTTGCTGTACTGCTGGACTATAACATCGCAGTCACTTCAAGGCTACACATCACAAAATTGGCTAGAAGAAAATGACGACGCTACCGAGATCTAATTCGACCCGTTACCTCCGCCTCCGTTGCTTGGAGTCCATCGCCATTCAGCAACACGAAAAGAAAAGAGCGAAGAGGATGAATGTACAAGGGCCTACACATCCAAGAATTTTCTACCTAGTGTACCATGACTTGTGTGAGCAGCTACCTCGTCAGTGGGAGCTGGAAAGAGGGAGATAGGCTGAAGGCTCTCCAAGTACAGGAGGTTGGTTGCCTGGAAAATTCCAAAATACTACGGTGACTACTCGTTGTGGAAGCATTCGTGGTGGTCTTTGTTGTGAAAAGTGTGCAACAAATGAATTTAGTAAGCATTTTTTATGAGTTATTTACAATTTTTTTTGTTATTTTAGGAGCAGTGGCAACTGGATTTTGGTGTAAAGTAAATTTGAAGGAAAATTATGGCGAGACCAGTTTAACGTGCGTCCGGTATAAACGAATTTACTACGGGAAGACTGCAGATCTCTACAAAACGTCTGGATAGGCTATTACAGCATTTGAGTGGTGCTAAGCATATTTTTATTTTTAATTAGCGCCAGAGATCTAACTTCATTAAAAGCAGCTCTTAATGAGCAAATAGGCCTCTAAAATAAAAAAAAAGGCCAACACTAATTTTGGCAAATTGGGCCTCTAAGTACAAATTAGAGGCCAACAGTTTTGGCAGTTCACAACACTCCCCCTTGTTGGGCTCTCTAGTGCCTTAACAAAACACACAAAGGTACATGTTAGCCTAGACGACACTTTTAAGTCCTTGGGCCAACATGTGTTGGGTGGCTTTCCTTTTGGGTAGCGTCTTCGTCAACACGTCTGCATCATTTTCACTTGATGGTACATACTCAAAGTTCAGTACACCTTCAGCAACTTGTTGCCTCAGAAAATGCCACTTCAGGTCAATGTGCTTGCTTCTTTCTGAAGTCAATTTATTTTTGGAGAGACACATAGCAACTTGTATGGTGACTGTATCTTCCACAAATTGTCCCATACCAATTTCATTTAAGAAATTTTTTTAACCACAACACTTCCTTCGCTGCATGGCACATAGCGATGTACTCAGTTTCCACTGTTGACTCTTGCTTCTTGCTTGGCCAGGAGATAGCAGCTCCGGCGAGAATACAAGTGTATCCGCTGTATGACCTTCTGTCTGTGATGTCAGATGCACAATCCGCATCTGAGAAAAATCTTACCTTCAAGTTTGTTTTACGGTAATGGAGTTCTCAGAATGTGCTTCAATCCATTCCAGTGTTCCGTCGTTGGGTCATTGTTGAAGTGGCTCATGTATGCCGTGGCATGTGCAAGATCTGGTCTTGTACCGTTTGCTAAATACAGGAGACTTCCGATGGCTTCTCTGTATGGCATAGGTTCTTGACCTGACGAGTTTTCGTCTTTATTCTTCTCACTATTGGTGTATTTCATACCAGGGTCGAGTGGGGGTTGAAGCTGGCTTAGCATCTTTTATACCGAAGGTTTGAAAGGATTTCTTCTGCATAAGCGCTTTGGTCTAAAGTGATTGATCCGTTCTTCTTTCGCTCAATCTTGATCGATAGGATCTCTTTAGCGTCTCCTAAAGTTGTCGAGAGCTTCGTCATCTCGGGCTAAAACTAGGGTGTTGTCGATGTAGACTCCTATGATGATACCTTGCGTCAGATTGTAGTACGCACATGGGTCTGCAACTGATTCTTCTAGGCCAATTTCTTTAAGAAATTTGTTGAAACAGGAATTCCAGGCTCGTCCTGATTGGTGTAGGCCGTAGAGGCTCTTCAGTAGCCTACATACGTAGTTTTCTTTACCTTGCTTCACGAACGGTTCTGGCTGTTCCATGTACGTCTCTTCTTGCAGGGTTCCGTTCAAATAGGCGGCTGTAATGTCCATTTGATGAACTTTCCATCCAACTTCTACAGCAATAGCTGTAAGCGTCCTTATGGATTTAAGCTTTATGATAGGCGAGAAAGTGTCTTTGTAATCAATGCCTTCTTTCTGCATGAATCCTCTCGCTACTAGCCTAGCTCGGTAGCGTTCCAGTTGACCATCTTGAGTGAATTTCTTCTTAAAAACCCAACCGGATTTTATCACTTTCTTTCCTTTTGGCAGAGGAACGAGTTCCCATGCTTGGTTTTCTCTTAGGTTGGTCATTTCTTCTTGCATTGCTTGTTTCCAACTTTCAGCTTCTGGACCTTCTAAAGCATCTTCTAGAGTTTGAGGTTCCACGTGAACTTGCTCTTTGATAGCATTACTTTTAGTTGGAAGTCCCTCTTTTCGGCCTCTATTAGAAGTGATCTGATGACTGGTCTTTCGACTTCTATTAGTGGCTGTTCGTACGGTCTTGATCGTAGCGGTCTTCGTCAAAGCCAAAGAAATCTACTTCTGCTGTATTTTGTGTCTCCCCCTGATTTAGAAGTTGATCTTTATTTTCGCTGGACATCCTCAGTCTCCGCAGGGATGGTCGCATCTTCAGTTACCACGTTCTGCGTTGGGACATCTTCAGCTTTTTCTTCTTCGATGAAGAGTTCCAAAATGTCTTGGTGAGCTTCTTTCGTTGAGGCTTTGTCGGTAGACTTCTTGAACGGGAAGATGTCTTCTTCAAATCTTACATCACACCTGATAAAGACTTTATCTTCTCTGAAGTCCCGCAGTTTATATCCTTTAACTCCTTCAGGATAACAGATGAAAACTGTTTCAACTGCTCGATGATCGAGCTTCCCTTTCGGAATGTGGCGTCCAAAAACGGCCCATGCTTGACATCCAAAAACTTTTAGGTGGCTTACATCGAACTCTTTTTGATTCCACAATGATGATGGAGTCTTTCCTTGGAGAGCTTGAGACGGGCACAAGTTTCTCAGTTTACAGGCTGTGTTCGCTGCCTCCGCCCACTGATGTTTTGGTAAGTTTGAGTGAATTAAAAAACACCTCTTCATGTCTAACAATGTACGGTTGAATCTCTCGGACACTCCATTTTGCTGAGGATTTCCTGGTACAGTTGTGTTTTTATTCCATGTTCAGTTAGGTATTCATCGAATTTTCGACTCTTGTACTCTCCACCATTGTCAGAGCGTAGCGTTTTCACCTTGACTTCATGGGTGTTCTCTGCTTCGAGTCTAAATTCGTGGAATTTCTCTAAGACCTCGTTTTTAGTCTTCATAGTATACACTTTGGCATATCTGGTGTGGTCGTCAATAAAAGTTACTGGATAATTTGCTCCGCCTTTTGAAGTTGGAGAAATCTTGCCTACTACATCAGATGTATAAGCTCGAGTCCCTTTGTCGCTTTGTCAGTGCTGACATTGGGATAGGCGTTGCGAGCTAACTTTCCCTTTAGACAAGTGTCACAGTGATACTTTTCATCTGTTTCTGTTAGTTCTATTTCAAGCTCGTTTGATTTAGCAACACTCTTGACAGCTGCTTTGTGTAGGTGGCCAAATCGCTGATGCCATAAATCTTCTTTTTCTTTTTGCTTCGCGGTGTGTGCTTTCAGTATTACTTCTTCTAGTTTGTAAAGACGATTTTCCCTCTTCGCTGTAAGGACGATTGACCCGTCTTTATCAATGACTGAAGCCTTACCTTGTGCAAATTTCACTTCATAGCCTAGTTATTCGATTCGGCCTACCGATAGCAAATTTCCGTCTAGGTCTGGTACATACAGGACGTTCTCAAGCGTGATGTTGTATCTGCCTGGACAGTTTTCTTTCGTCAGATGCAAAACTGTATTTCTCTTCCCTACAACTTGCATAGTTTGTTTATTTGCGACTTCGACAGCTGAGTGTTTATTTACTAAATTCAGAAGCTTGTCTTTATTTGAGGACATGTGTTCGGTCGCTGCGCTGTTCAGATACCAGGCTGTAGCTACAGTACTTTCGCCGTCTGCGGTACGTAATGCAATGTCAGGTGGGCTAACAATTTTTGAAGTTTTAGTTACCTTATGTTCTTCGCTGGTTTTTCTTGGATTGACCTTGGTCCTCTCTTCATGGTCGCCATTGTCACTGTCCTTTTCTGGGCAATTTTTGGCAATATGACCTAATTTTGAACAACAATAGCATTTGACATAACGTTTGCCACTCTTCTCGGATTGCTTCTTTCCGCTAGGCTTGTCATGACCTTCATTTGGCTTTTCCTTTTTGTTGGTTTGATTTTGCTTTGTTTTGGTGAATAGGGCCTTATTTTCTTCTTCAGGCTCTTCTTTTGGCGTACCATCTTTAGTTTGTTGTTTTTCTTCCAGCAGTGGTTTGCATTTCACAATTTTAGCTGACAAATTGCTTTCCTGATACTCCAAGTTTAATATCAGTGCTTCATAGCCTTTGGGTAAGCCCATTAGCATGACAAGTGCAATTTCTTTGTTGGTAAAATCCTAACTTCAGGCTGCTAATTTACGGTGTACTTCCATTATACGACCCAAGTACGATGTCATCTTCTCACCGTTTTTCATGTTTATTTAAAAAAATTCTCTCATAAGCTGAATAATATGGAGCAGTCTGTATTAGGTATGAATATCGGCTAAATGTTGATGAGTGTAAAGCTGCAGGGCCCAATGGTATCTATCCTCGCGTTCTTCGGGAGGCAGCCTATGAAATTGCTAAACCGATTACTCACCTTTTCGTGTTGACACTTCGTAAGGGGGTTGTTACGCCTGACTGGCGGATGGCCAATGTTACTGCCATTCATAAGGGTGGAAATCGTAGGGAACCTTTAAATTATGGACCTGTGAGCCTCACAAGTGTAATCTGCAGGATTTTGGAGCGTATTCTGCGTGGACATTTGGAAGACGAACTGAAAAAGATGGGGGTACCATCTGACGTGTAGCATGGCTTTGTGCGAGGCCGCTCGTGCCTAAGTAATTTGCTTTTGGCCCAGGATGATTGGATGGAGGCTGTTGATGGTGGTGCTCATGTTGACTGTATTTATTTGGATTTCTCCAAGGCTTTTGATAAGGTCCCCCATCTGCGCTTAGTGAGAAGGCTGCGTGATCTTGGAGTGAATGCTGCACTTGTTGATTGGGTCGAGGCGTGGCTGAAGGATCGCAGCCAGAGGGTCGTGGTGAACGGCCAATCTTCTTCGTGGAAGACCATCACAAGTGGTGTGCCTAAGGCAGCGTCCTTGGCCCCTTTCTGTTTGTTGTGTTCTCCGACAATGCCTGTGATGATATCACTTCCCGTGTTTGGGCGTTTGCTGATGACGGCAAGATGGGCCGTAAGATTTGTAGCATTGAGGACTGTGAGGCGCTTCAGTGTGATTTCGACAGGATGGTGGCGTGGAGCAAAGATGCTATGATGACTTTGAATATAGCGAAATGCCACATTCTGCGTATTGGCTGGCGGCCAGGAAAGCTGGCTTTTCCTTACAAACTTGGTGGAGTGTCCCTTAATGTGGTTGAGTCTGAAAAGGATTTGGGAGTGGTTGTTTCGGCGAATGGAAAGCGGGCTAATCAGTGTGCTGCTGTTGCGACCAAGGCTAACCGGGACCTTGGGCTTTTTCGCCGGACACTTTCTACACGGTCGCCGAATGTGTTGGTGCCAGCTTATAAAGCCTTAGGTCAGACCTCTGTTGGAATATTGTTCTCCTGTCTGGTCCCCGTTTCTGTTGGGTGACATTAGGAATGTTGAGGCGGTGCAAAGGAGATTTACGAGGATGTTTTGGAATTTACGGCAGTCTGATTACGAGGATCGGCTGGGCTCGCTTGGTTGGAAACCCTTGCTGATCGAAGGCAAAATCTCGATCTGATTTGTGTCTTCAAGCTCCTGAGCGGACTCGTTGACATCTATTGGAGGAAGCTCCTGACTCTTTGGGTGGATAGGTTTGCTGGACCTCGTACTTTGTTTCTTCGGTGATGTCAGGTGGATGTTCGGAGGTTTTGCTTTGGTGTCAGGGTGGTCAGAGCGTGGAATGCTCTACCTGATGATGTCAGATGCGCGCCCTTCCTCAGTGTCTTTAAACGTCGCCTGTCCCTATGCAATACCACGGGATAGTTTGTGATTTCCACGGTTTTTTTTTCTGTCCTTTTGGATTTTTGCCGTGCTTGGATTCTTATTTATACTTTATAATTACTTATGCTTTATACTTATACCAGGAGCCTATAGAAAACAACTAGAAGCGTGTGTGGCTGGTCTATGTTAGGAGTGCTTAATTTAGTACGATGTGCTAACGCCAGAGGGAGTAACAATACTGCGCCTGCGCCAAGTTGTCTAAAATCGAAACTGAAACTTAGCACGCGAAGCAGACGTGTGCTACGAAAGCAACGCTCTATTTTATTGTTGGCTAGAGCAACTTACGAACTGATTGTGTCTTTGTTTAGTTTTTTTTTATTACTTTGGTATTGTTTCCATGTTAAACACTTATTGTTTACAAACAAAGGACCGAAAATTAGCCTTGAGAACGTGACGCACACCTCTAATCGTCTCATGCAGGTGGCGACCTCTGCTAACAAATTTGTACACCACTGTAGCCGCTCCTGACTTAACACTGTAGTGGAAGTTACAGAGACACGCTCCTAGTTGTTTTCTATAGGCTTCTGCTTATACTAAATTCTCCCAAGCTTGTTTAGCACGCTTGCAATCGTCGAGATAGCTAACTTCTACGACTAGGAAAAGAAAAGTCAACGCTCTGTCATTTGCTTTTCACTCGCTGTCAGACATAGCGGCGCCATAACCTGGATCAACGACATCCCAGATGCCTCTTTGCACTAGTGCAGCTCTAGCTCTTACTGACCAAGCATGGTAATTTTCTGCATTTAATTTCGGTATTTTGAAATCATCAGCACTTCCTACGGATGCCATATTCTCGTCCTTGGCTTACGAAAACACAAGTTCAGAAAGTTTTTTTAAACGCCGTTATTTTTATGCTATTCGTTTCGGCCGGCAATTTCGTAAATAAAACTTTGTTATTAATGAGTGATAACGTCGTCACTTTCTGTTGGCTTCGTTTTTCCACAGATTATTTAAAGAGTTCTTTTATGGTACTTCGTCTAAAAACCATTTAAAAGTTCTTTGAAAATGCTTCGTTTGTGAGTCGGCTTTACTCACTGCGTGGAATCTTCGTTAGCGAGTCGGCTTTACTCACTGTGTAGTAGCGGCATGGTGGCGCGTTAGGCCTATTTCTTCGGCGCCATTTTCTCTTCTTTTGACGATCGATCGGCCGTCTGCCAGACCGCTGAATTTTTCACTAGCAAAGTCAACTTACAGTTCCAAAAATGCAGTTGAAACAAGGCCTAGGCCCCATAACCTGTTGTTATTTTAGGAGTGGCAACTGGATTTTGGTGTAAAGTAAAATTTGAAGAAAAATTATGGCAAGACCAATTTAAAGTGCGTCCGACATAAACGAATTTACTACGGGAAGACTATACAAAACGTCTGGATAGGCTAATACGACATTTGCGTGGCGCTATTTTTTTTTTTAAATTAGCGCCAGAGATCTAACTTCATTAAAAACGGCTGTTAATGAGCTAATAGGCCTCTATAATAAAAAAGAGGCCAACACTAATTTTGGCACATTGGGCCTCTAAGTACAAATTAGAGGCCAACAGTTTTGGCAGTTCACAACATTTTTTTCCATTTATCTTAAGAAATATTACAGGATTTGACGCAAACATTAAACGCAAACTTGTGCAGATGCTAAAATAGAAATTCAGATTTAAAACCTGAGCTTAGAAATTCCTGTTGCTTTTCAACAATCGAAAACACAATACCACAATAGGAGAACACTGCCAAGTTCTTCTTTAAATTTTCAGTGAAATTGTCGTTCACCTTCTTCGGAAAGTTTCATACACTAGGAAATGGTTGCTACATTGTATGGAGTAAACAATTTCGAAAGCACGCGTGTGCTTGCGCGCGTACGATGTAGCGACCATTTCCTAGTGGATGAAACAATTTAAAGAAGACCTCAACGGTGTTCTCCTACTGTGGTATTGTGTTTTCGATTGTTAAGATGTCAACTGCATACCATTGTAAATGCCAATTGTCAGTTTTCGATAGTTATGAGTCATTTTTACCATCAGATTTATGTAGAAAAATGAATTAGGTGTAGTTTGTTTGTAAGCCCACTGGCTTATATACAGGATTTACGGTAATGAAGTTTTGTTAACTTACCTTCATATGTTGATACAAAGCTTAAACCATTTATATCCTTGTTAGTTGAAAGCACGTGAATCAAAGAGTTGAGTGTGGAATTGGAGACGCTCTGTAAAGGAAGAAATGCACTATCATTAAAAAAATGTATTTGAGAATTAACTATATCACATAATGTATAGTTTACCTCTGGTGTAAGGCACTTTATATGGAAGTTAGATGTGACACTCAAAGTTGTTAGACTTGTATAAACATCAGCAGGCATGTTGTAAAATAGTCTGCTTTCCTTGTAATCTGTAAAATGCGAGACATCCAATAATTTCTAATGTTATGTTGGATAACAAACTGTAACCAAACATTTTTTCTAACTTTTATAATGTGTAGAAAGGAGACGCGATGGTAATAAAAGGGTTAACCTTATTTCACCTATTATATTTTGATTTGATAATGTGTATGAAATGACCAATTCTTAATAGACTTGGCAAGTACTACCATGTATATATAAATAAACACAAATTGTTGTAAATAATATTAACGATATCCATCAGGGTAAAGAAGCCCACCAAGTACTGTCATGGTTATATCAAAGCCACTAAGTTTACAGAAATAACGTGGTACAGTAACTCGCCTCTCTGCACTGGGACGTCAGATTCGATATGCGTCTTGGTCCCAGCTGTACATCTCTGGCTTCCTACAGACCCAGGTTCGAACCTGGGCATGGGAAGTGTATATGTACGGGTTTTTCTCCGGTTGTTTCCCGCCCGTTGTACGAGGGTTTCCTCCGGGTACTCCGGTTTCCTCCCTCCTGCGGCAAAAAACAACTGTTTACGATGGTGGTTCCTTCCACTTAACATCTGCCGCTTGGGCCTTCAAAAGCTGTATAGCTTACTGGCCGACAACGTCTATTCTATTCTATTCTATTCAAATGATGCGACTCAAATTTGAAACAGAGAATCTGCCTTTCGCCAAAATTCTAGTGTAGCTTAGCTTATTTCTGCCAGAAATGTTTCTTGTTTCTGTGTATACACTTAGGTTTCCAGTACACGCAATTTTCCAAACACACAATATTCCAAATGTACAATTTTTATATAGGCGACTTGCCAACTTTAAGGCGACAGTGTAGATCAAGTTTATATTGTTCTTTATTCCACTCAACATTGTTCATATTTTGTAAGGTGAAATTTATGGTAAATAGGTTGGCAGTAGCAGAGAGCAGTGGTAGATCTAGTACAGTATGAATTGTATGGCTGATTCCCCCGATTTTTCATTATTAAGAGGAGTTGGGGGGGGGGGGGGGGAAGATAATTGTAAAAAAATGAATTTTGCTATTACAATTTTAAAGCAGCCCCCCTCCCCACCAGATCCTGTATCTGACAGTAACATTAAATAAAGTAAAAAAATTAAGTGTACTGCAGATTATTTTTTGCTAGCAGAGAACAATCTTTAAACGGATTTGCTGCAGACTGAGGCCAATAGATGATACAAAAGTGCCCCTGCCTGGCTCTAGCTTGAATCATGCTTTGATAAGCCTACATATTACTTAAACTACTTACCTTTTGTCACATTCAACGGCAATGATACATCACTGCATGAACAGTCGACCAGACGATAAGTATTTTTGGGATCTACTAGGATTGAAAGCATTTCTGAACCAAGACAAACTGCCCAAATGGGAAAGTAATCGCCTTTGTCATTGGCCTGAAATGACAAGAATTTGAGAGGGGAACAGTGTTAGTGAACATCATTTTACATAATCAGTTTGGTAAATATACTGTATGTGCAGGTCCGGCCCTGTATTGTGATGCACGTATCACGTTACTGGGCTAATCCAATCAGACGGTCAAACGACCGCTGTTCTTCTTTGTCAATGGCGAACTCATTACTTTGTCACAAACACAGAATCATCACTTGACGCGTAATTGCCTATATCCCTAATGTCACAGGACATGTTTAAGACATGTTTGTAGTTATAGTAATGATATAAAATTGAAGACCTTGAAGACAACGGACAAGTGATACAAGCCCGAAGAAGACGAACCTTTATCATAATCTTGCTCAACATCTAAGCCACTGTTCATCGAAAATTTGCACAACGACACTTGAAAATGTATCACTTGTCTAAAGTATTTAGAAAACATTCCATCAAGTCAAGATTTCATTCAGCAAGTGTGTCCCGAACATTTGTTTTGCTCATCTACATTCAAGGCTTAATTTTCCATCTAAAAGCGCTCCCACATCCTCTGCTGTCACAGCCCCAGTACCTTTGTTGCTAATGCTGTTATTTTTACTGTCTGCCACATACTCTGTCTACAAATTCCTGAAAAAAATACTCATTTCATTAGAAGATGACTTCAGCTCTGTGACTTGAGTTTACCATTAGCAAGTGCACTATTACCTATGTACCAAAATTCTTTGGTCGTCAAAACTATAAACTGAAAGGCAAGTGGTGGCAAAATTCAGTCTACCAATCGGGGAATACTCTCAGCCGTACTATGATTAGACATGTTGGAATGCTACTCTAGCTCCCAGCAGAATACTTGTTTAATTTGCTAACAATGAGCTGTTGTTAATGGCCAGCATGATTGTTAGCCTTCAGCTCTAGTTACTAGCAGGGTACGACATATCCCTGGATACTTCGTAGCAGTATCTAGAACATTTCCCAACAGGGAATTATTGTCAAGTAACCAGACAACCTTGCTGCTGCTCTTCCTTGACAACATATTGTTACACTATTTGTCGTAAAAGGAGGCAGAATTAGATAGCCTCTCTTCTTCTCGGAATCAGCTAGACGGTGGGCAAGTTATCGTTACCAACGCAATTATTTGATAGGCACATTTGGAGTTAGGGACACAAGCCAACCAATGGCTTAATAAGGACCAGTCAACAGCTAAGTTACCAAGTTACCATGTAGCTACTGTTAGCGTAGCGATTACCGTTGTTCTGCACGATAAACAGCCATGAACCATCAGGAAGTATCCCAGTTCAAATTCCCCAGGGTTTGCCCCTCCCTTTCCTAGACTTATTTATGCTTCTAAAACTTACTGAGCCAGTCCATACTAACACTAGTTTACTTCAGATTAAGTTCACACAATTTATTTCAAAAAGACTGAAAAGTAACATGCATGTTAAAATTCTAAGATATGCAGATGGTTACTAGTTGCAATCAAATAAATAAACAACTTGAGAAGCTTAATGCATGTTTGACGAGCTGTAAATGATGAGAGCAATGGCGATCCTAGAATAAACTAACTAGGGTGAAAGCAAGGCCGAACACAAATTTCACTTGGGTGGCCGTTAAAATTGGTAAAAGTAAAACACAAGCAGATAATTTCAATTCCCCAACTCTCAGTGCAACCCCTCTCTTCACCAGCTAGATTTGTAAAGAAAATAATAATAATAATTTTATTGCATGAAAGAAACATACTTGAAGTTTGAATAAATAAACTTGTGTAAGTAGCAATAAACATACACATTTTATACATAACAATTACATTATTAATAAACAAAAATGGAACGTTAAATGTTTAGAGTAAGGGTCTAAAAGTCAAAACCTAGAAGGAACACGGACAAGGTTTGACAGTAAGGGTCTAGGTGTAAAATTTTGTAAGAGGCTGGTAAGCATTAGACCCTTACTACACGGTGGTTAGATTAGTTCTAGTCTATTCGGACAGAACGTGTGTATGAACGGTTGTAGCAGGTTTTCTTTGTTCTTAGAATATTGTTATGGAACTTTAGGAACATAATTTTCTTGTGAAGTTTGGCATTTTGTGTCTTTTGATGCTTTAGCATTTTTTATTATATTACGTAGATTTACGGTAGAGGATAACCAGTAATGCTCTCTGCTGCGAATACCCTGCCATGTTACTAAATCGAAAAATAATTTTCAACATAAAACAAAGTAGCTAACGTATACCATACTACCATTGGATCATCACATGGGTCATTGTAGGAGGATTTCCAGTGTTTCTTAAAAATGTATTTATTTCTGACCACCGGTAGTAAGGGTCTAATGCTTACCAGCCTCTTACAAAATTTTACACCTAGACCCTTACTGTCAAACCTTCTAGGTTTTGATTTTTAGACCCTTACTCTAAATATTTAACGTTCCATTTTTGTTTATTATTCCGTGTTACTTTTAGAATTGCAGCTAAACTGTAAAATAGTGCAGTTGATGGTCAAAATTGAGAGTTTAACACAGAGACCGTAGGCTGACTCTAACACTTAATAATAGAAACAAATCCTTTAATCTTTAGTCTTGCAGCTGGCGTTTGCTAATTGGCATTGTTGCATAATAACAATGTTTAAAACAATGTAAAACAATCAATCTGGATGTTTACAGCTCCATACCCCCTGAACCACTTGACCAATTAGAAAATGCCTTATGGAAAGGGAACATCTACAGAGCAACACCTGTAAAATGAGCTAAGAACCAGCTTCATAGAACAAATGGTTTGATCTGTACAGGACAGACGAAAGGTACATCCCTAGAACAAGACCAAGAACAAGAAGTTGTGTCTATTTGGTCCCTCTCTGTATCTAGGGTTTGGCTCACCTGAATTTCACAATTTTTGGACTGCAGACAGGCCTTGACTAGTCAAGGCTAGATTCCAAATTTGGTTTAAAGATGTTTACTTTTGACGGAGTTATAAGCTCTCAAAGTTGAAAGTTTAACACAGAGATCCTAGGTCGACCCTTACTAATACTGGCTATTGCCAGTGTTAATACATGAAATAAGAAACAATCATTATTTATAATACATTTTAATAACACAATAAATCAATACGTACCTTTAATAATCTTAATTTACCTTTAATAAACTTCATTTTATAATTAATTTTAACTAATTCAATCATTAGATTTCATTTTAATTCAGCTTTGGACTGATATAAAATTTTACTATCTAATTTATTGTATATATTCGGTATATAATAATTCTTATGTCATGTTCCATATGTACCGTTTCAGTGGTATCCTTAATTTCTGTGAAGGTGTTCTCAAACGAATACTTTTTGTTTCATCACATATTTTATATTTATTTTGATAAATATAAAATAATAATAATAATTTATTTCGATTAAGCAAGAAACTGAGTACACAGTTCGTATGTGCAGTTAATTGCAATTACACGTAAAACAGGGCTTAATTAGGGCCGGAACGGTCCGGAACAGCGTACCGTTTCTTTTTTTGAAGCCGGAACGGCGTTACGGTACTTTTAATGGCAACATTTCAGCTGTACAGAAAAGTCTCATCTTTCGGAAATTTTCGCACTTTCAAATTAAAAGCAATCCATCCTAAAACCAAACTATAATCACCATACTATTTAGTGAATTTGATTTAATTCAACCTCAACCATCGTAACAAAACTAAATGTTGTTGTTTAGGCAGAATGGGTGATGTTTTTCTGTGGCTGCGATCCGCTTGGCCCAGTTTTTTCTTGCACGTCTCACGTCTCTTGCGCTTCTGCAGCGTACAGCGATCGCGTTGGAGCCGGTGGGGTTGAATTCGGAAAAACAGTTGATAAAACACTGCTTTATAATTCGTGAATTTTTTTATTGGGGGAGGTGGGAGAGGGGAGTCACTCCATCGCGCAACCGGGGGAGGGGCAAGTGGGGACATTATTTTGTTCCCCAAAAATAAATCAAAATAGCAAGAACTGAAACAAAATAACATATTGTACGAGCTTGAAAATCTTCAAAAAAGGTACCTCCCTGAAGCCAGAATAGGTGTTGAAATAGGTAAAAACGTTAAAGCTTCCGGGGCTCTGCTCCGGACCCTGCTGGGGGAGCTTACAGCACTCCCCCAGATCCCTAGCCGTGATTCGGAAGGGGATGTAAATGCCTCTTTCTCTGCAAACAAGTGACATTTCCGGTACTTTACTAATTCGAAATAGGCACTGAAGTAAAATATAAACATATTTACAATTAAATACAATTACACTGAAAACAGGAACATGTTTGCAATTTATTAATATGTTAACATATACTTAGCTTTCAAGTTAGTATGTAAAATCAAATATATATGATTGTTTTTATTGTCTGGTCATTTTCCTAGTAGCCATTCCTTTATTTCCTTTTTCATAACGTTTGTTGATTTTACGTTTCTTAAATTATCTGGCAATTTATTGAATATTTTTGGAACTAAGTCGTTCAGATTTCTTTTTCCATATGAATTTCGCCATGCAGGAATTTTTAACATTATTATATTATTACTTCTGCTTTTTCTTAGTAGTGGACTTTTATAGGATTGTGAAAAATAGTTTTCCATTATTATTCCATACTCTAGGAGTCGCTCAATACTGAAAATATTATTTTCTTTTGCAATTTTACTTGTTTTCTTATACCGGAAATCGCCTATTAAACACCTCTGGGCGACTAAAATTAATTCGATAAAAAAGTGGAAAGGGCGTTAACAAAGCTAAACAATAATTCTGACCTTAACGGATTTTTTGGAGTGGCCGTTTAGACCTAAATCAATCATGGTAAAGTTGATTATTCACGTGCGTGATCTGGGTTCAATCTAGCATTAACACAATCTTTATTTTTTAGTGAATCGTAAAATTGAGTAAAGTTTATCAAAATCAACGTTTTATTCCTTTAAATCTTGGTTGTTCCGCAGCAAAATTAACGAAAATCTTCATAAATTTAACGAAATCAACATTTAATTCAACACGATTCACGGGAGCAATTGTAACCATGGAAAAGTCGGCAATATTACGCCTACGCGATCAATCATTGATGTGCGTAATATGGCTTCAGTATAACGAAAACGCTATATCTTTTTCTCATTTATTCTCAAATTTAGTTTATTAGATCATCCTCCTTCCAATACTTAACCTACCCTAATTCAAAGTTAAAATTAATTTCTCTAACCATCACAAACCTCCAAAAGAGATAACGTGATTCACCACCGAGAAACGCGTGTGTTGACGCATTTATCACCATACAGTTATATATTGTCGTCCAAGACGGAAGTTCCGGCGGAAGTAGACTCGTAGGTCTGGATGTAGTGGATGCCGAGGTTCCACGCGTCCAGACTCCGGAAGCGCTAGAAACATTCAGTCCTTTGCGTCCGTTATGACGTGACTCTGCTTGGCGTTTTCCAGTCGTGAATCGCGTGTCTGTTTTGGAGGTTGGTGATGGTTAGAAATTAATTTTAGCTTTGAATTAGGGTATGTTAGATATTGGAAGGCGGATGATCTAATAACTAAATTTGAGAATAAATGAGAAAAATGTATAGTGTTTTCGCTAGACTTAAAGCCATATTATGCACATCAATGATCGATCGCGTAGGCCTAATATTGCCGACTTTTTCATGATTACAAATGCTCCCATGAATGGTGTTGGATTAAATGTTGATTTCGTTAAATTTATGAATATTCAAAAATACCGTTAATTCGGCAAAATTACTTTGGTCGAAGTTCATATCAAAGACTATCACTTACGCAAAACCAAAATTCCTCCAAGTTCCACAATTCAAACTTGCTAATTTTCGACTATCTACTGATAGCTTCTTCAGGCAAGAGTCATGAGACTTGCACAACAACAACCACCACCACCACCAACAACAAACTTCGCCAAGTCCACTACATTTCGGAAAACTTTGTCAATTTTACGATTCACTAAAAAAAAAAGATTGGGGGGGGGGGGGGGGGGGGTGAAAAAGGAAGGAAAATGATTTCTGACCTAAATGTATTATTTGGGGGTAGGCGTTAGCAATGCCAGGGCATTTATTAGGCGATTTACGGTATTTGTCATAGATAAAGCTTTTAGGGCCTCGTTTAATACTTTTTATAAACGTTTAATAAATCTGTTGATGTTGAACTGTAAATAATGCTTGCGTACCGTATGCTATTTGTGACAAAATCCATGCTTAAAATAATTAGCAAGCGCACATTAATTGGTTTACCTGTTTCACTTGTATAGTATAGGAATTGATTTTCTTAACTTTATAATGATATTAACAATGCGATTGTAAAATTTTCAATTTTTATCAATTTCTATTCCTAAGTATTTTGTATTTGTGACTTTTGTCATTTTTGAACAATTACAATTAGTTCACTTACTAGAGTTGTACTAGAGATGTAATATAATTTCATTCTTGCCGAAATTCATATGTGAGGTACCAATTTGCATGAAACATGTTTTAGTACTATGATGTATGATTCATCATTTAGATCCAAGAATTGACTGATTTTATTGAAGTCATTTTGCAGATTTATTATATTTTTTCGGACGTGTGGATAGTAGGAAAATGTCATCTGCGTACAAAGTAATATATGTATTTCACTTGATGAGAACGTGGAGAGAAACTAGGGACAACAGGGCATGAAAGTAAAACCCAGGGTTGGCATTCTGCCGGTAAAAATCGGCTAAAACTGGCAAAAACCATCAAGCCGCTTCTCACGCTTATTTTCACAGTAGAAGATATTCTTCTCACAATACCTATGCAAATTTTCGACAGTCAATTGCATAAATTTGCATAGATATTGTTGAGAAGAATATCTTTCACTGTGAAAATGAGCATATGAAAGGTAAATAATGAAGTGAATATGAATTTTCAAGGTAAACAATGTGACGTTTTCAAGGGGAGCCTTTATAATTTGCCAATATTTGACTATTGTGGGGCATACTTTTTTTTAAATTTTACTTAAAGGGGAATTCCAGTGGTTTATACTTACGAAATAAGCCCCTAGGTCATCGTACACAGACATTAGACACACAAAAAACGGCAAACGTAGGTTTAGTATGTCCAAATATCAATTTTCTAAAAGCTGTTTCTTTTGATTCGAAGAGCAGCGCCAGTTTTATTCCATTTTAAATCCAGTTGTTGACGGTAGGAATCGGGAACTACAGCGAAACTTACGGAAGCAGTAAACGGCAACTTAGCCAGAGCGCATGCGTCACGACCGGTAGCGAGGCTACGCGAGAACCTCCACTTCCCGTTCATTTGGTTTCGGTTTTCGCTAAAATTAAACTAACAAATGCGATGCTGTGTACCACAATGTGGCAATTATTCGAAAAGGATAAGTAAATCTACGTCGTTTTATGTACTACCTAGTAATACATAAAGGGTCTTTTTGGCTGAACTTAATCAGGAACTTGATGAACTTGGCATAGCTGACAACACTCAACATGGCTTTGTACCCGGTAGGTCGTGCATGACAAACCACCTTATTGCCAGAAACCAATGGACGAAGGCAGTCGATGAGGGCAAGGCGGTAGACATCTTCTTTGCTGATGTTGAAAAGGCCTTCGATACGGCAGTACATGGCATCCTTATCAACGACCTGTGCTCCCGCGGGGTTAGTGTTGAAAAGGTTAGATGGATCTCCAGCTTTTTAGAAGACAGAGAGCAGAGAGTTATCGCCAATGGGGAAGCTTCTGAATGGTTCCCTGTTACTTCTGGTGTGCCACAAGGCTCAGTGCTCGGCCCGAAGCTGTTTGCCCTTTACACGAGTGAATCACATGCAGCGCTCCAGGGCGACTGCTACAAGTTTGCAGATGATGTCAAAGATTCTGAAAAGATCGACGAAAAGAGCAATGCCAACCTGCTTCAAAACGATATCAATCTTCTTCAAGCCTGGTACACCGCCAATGGCATGAGGCTCCACCCTGAAAAGAGTTTTGTTATGCATATGGGGCATAAAAACATGAATAAGCCTTATCATCTGGACCATTCAAGACTCAAGGCTACCGACCAAATCAAGGATCTGGGCGTTATTATGGAGTCTGATCTGTCTGTAAGCAAGCAATGTGCTGCTGCTGCTGCAAAGGCCAAGCGAATGGCTGGCTTCCTCTCCAGACATCTACCCAGGCTTTCTCCTGAAAACTTTGCTAGTGTTCATAAGGTTCTCATCCGGCCACTTGTGGAGTTCTCCAGCGCAGCATGGGTTCCCTGGTTACAGCGAGACATTCAGTTGTTGGAGAGCGCGCAGAGACTTGCTTCGCGTGTACTCATGAAGGACAAGGTGGGCTACGAGGAGCGGTTGAGGCTGTCCAGGCTGCCAACTCTGGAACAGAGACGAAAGAGAGGCATGCTTATTGAGTGCTTCAAAATTCTCAAGAGACATTACAAGCTGGACCCAAATGAGTTCTTTACGATGGCCATCGCCACTAACTTAAGAGGGAACTCCCTCAAGCTACACAAGCCACACTGTAGACTTAATGCACGGAAATTTTTTTTTTCTGTTGCCGTAATCGATGAGTGGAACAATCTTCCAGATGATCTGTGTAGGGCCAGCTCAACTAACTGCTTCAAGGCAATGTTGGACAGGCACATGGCGCAGCATTAACTCCCCCACGGGGCATGGCTACAAGTCACGGACTTTGCCGTATTATGAACTAAACTATGAACTAAACTAATACCAGGAGGAAATGAAATCTGCGTATGCTTTATTAATTTCCTCCTGGTAATACTAAAAAACCCTCCGAGTGTAGAAGGAGCCAATTTAGGATTGAATGACGCAGAAAAGGAGTAAACGTGTTCGGCACATTTTGCGGAGATTATAACGATGGAGTTGTGAGCAGAACGCTACAAGCCAATGTTGTCCCCGAACCACACAAGGTTAGATTAGTTAAGTTAAATATTATTTATGGTTTTTTTTTAAATTCTTAACGAAAACTGACAGCTTAAAAGAAAGCGTAAGACCTCACTCACACAGAAATGAACTCCCCCCCCCCCCCGGGGGGTTTTTTCTGATGGTTGAATAAAAAACATTGCGTTTTAACCATGCTAAAACTTCTTCTTGGGTCATTGAACTAAAAAAAAATGTAGACTAAGAAAATGACTACTCTGTTAGTGCTAGTACGATATTAAGCTGTATTTGCGTTCACAGTAACATGGTTTTTCGATCAGCAGCCGATACGGCGATACCCAAAGGACGCTGATCGAAAAACCGTAACAGTCGTAACGCCAGAGAATACTGAGTTTAGTAACACACAGCGAGTTATTCATCTCAGGTTTAGCATCCCCTCGCATGCTTTTTGTTTTCAGTCTCCGCAAATAAATGTTATAAAAGATAGGTGATGAAAAAAAATTACGTTTGCTGGTTACAATTTTCGTTCAATCCTAATGAAAAATATATCGTTTTTTCACCAAAAAAGGCAACTGGCAGTGTTGGATTATGCCTTCTTTAGGAAAGAGTCAATATGTACGAAGTCATGAGTGGCCGGCTGAATCATTTGGCGGGAGGGGGGGGGGGAGGAGGAGATTTTGCATTCAAGGTAGTTGGATCGTGGGGAATCGAGTGTTTTTTTTTTGTACCAAACTGATTGCTGACATGTTACCCAGGAAAACAAGGACCAACGTGTACAGTTGAACATTTTTTTCTTTCTAGCAGTGAATAACAGAATAGGAAGTGGGTTGGGGCAGGGGGGGAGTGAGTGGGAGGGTTTAAAGCTTTTGAGAAGTTTACAAGGGTGGAAGTTATAATAAATTTGTAGCTCTAAAATGTATTAAACCCCCTCCTGCGCATAAATATTGATTCATCTCTTAGGCCGACACTAATTTTTTTTAATTGCCCTTTATTTCTGTTTTGTTGCACATTTAGAAATTTTATGAGATGCTGACTGATTGTTTTACTTATATTTTTTGGTGTAATTACTGGTCTTCAGTAATTTAGTATACTATCATCCAACAGTAATCATGATTCTAGTTTAAAACAATAGAGGTTCGGCATTAATGTTGCTTTCAACTAATATTGGTAGGTCCAATGTTTAAATATATGCTGATTGCGAAGTACTTTCAAGTATGTTGATACTAAACCACCAAGAATTCATTACTGTAATGTCCCTGATGGGGCCCATCGTGG
>JAHWFP010026564.1:0-10313 GCA_023313725.1 Lithobius niger
AGAGAGTGCCGTGGAAAAGGGATGAGATTCGAGAAGACACAGTCATAAGAAAAATAGAAGCGTAAAACGGCAGTGGGGCTTTCACGTCGAGTGCCAGGGAACAAATGGTAATTTTGTCGAAAAGCGTTCGCGCAAACCTGATTTTGTCTGATGCAGAACGTCGTGGTTGGTCCCCCAGGACTGACAGCAGGCTGTTCGACAGAAAATTTTCTCTTGTCGTTTGCAAACTAGATGTTATTGAAGGCCTTCAAATTGAAGCGACACTGTCCATATAAGAAAACGGAAGACAGAGGCGAAACAAGACGAAGCAGGGGCCAAATCGCGGAGCAAGAATAGCAAAAGAAGAGGAGGAAGAAGATGAGGAAGACATGGAAGACGAGAAAAGAGGAAGTACTTGGGTATAAGCAAGACAGAGAGGTTTTGACAAACTCTCTCTTACGCCTGGAGCATTTCAGCGGCACCGCGTGATCTGTTGTCAGCTTTAGAAAATGGCTGAGAATCTGTCAGTGGGTGGTCGAACAGCAAAAGCAAAAAAACGAAAGACATGCTTAGCCCTAGTGCTCTTCTCTCGCTCTTTCAACACTCAGTCTATCTCTCCCTCTTTGCTGGCTTTTTTTTTTGGGGGGGGGGGGGCCAATCCTGGGCAAAATGAATGTCCTCCCTAAATTTTTTTTCTTTTTAATATACATCCTCAGGAAGGGTTCGCTTCCAACTTGATGGACCCCTGCTTCGTCTGCCTAAGAACAGCTCACGCTGCGCCCTGAGTGTTTCCGGGTCTTCGGGACGCTATAGAACTAATGGGGTTTGGTGAGGTTATGTCGGCCAAGTCTATGAATCCCCAGTCTCCCATCTCTTCCTTTCACTCTCTCGTTCACTTTCTGGTTTACTATCCGTCTATTTCTGTCTCTTCGCCAATTTTGGATTAGTGCCCAGTCGACAGCCAAAGCGCGGTCAGCCTTAAGGCAAAGATGTAGTCATGGTAACTTCTTTGTGCTTTCGGATTACTGTTTGAAAGGCAAGCTGGTTGGGCTTTGGCTTTCCTGAGTCGCCCGACATTTATGGCCAAGAACGCAAATCCTCCTTTCTTACACAAGCAAGACAGAGGCGAGGAGAAAAAAAAAAGAGAAATCTCTTTTACATCAAGTCTTAGCAGACTCCCACGCTAAGGCAGAAACTGTCGTCCCTTCACATTTCTGTGAAAGGTTCGATCATGTGCCTTCAAAAGGTTCAGAGGAATCATATTTGTCAAAGGATTTAGGGATCATAAAAGACAAAGGTCCACAGGTTTAAAGGAATCCTATTTGGAGAAGTAAAGGAACGATAATGTATTAGAAAAGTCTACCATTTGAAAGAAAGTTAGGTTTAGCTTACGCAGCAGTAAAGTAAATATTTAACGACATATTCAAAAGGATAGTGTTTAAATATTGGTTACTCAGTCTGGTGAAGATCCGACCTGCTGAGCAAACTGGGGTTGTCTAACCATTGTAAAGAACAAACAATCAATTTTTTTTTGGCTAACTCCATTCAACCATAATCTATCTATACTGTATAACTAATGTGGTGTCGTTACTTGTGGCTAGCTTCAATATAGGTTCCCGTTTGTTAACCCCCCAGCTCATCCTAACCAATCTACTAGGTTAACTATAGTAATTACAATATTATAGTATACTATAACTGACTCACCTGATCACATGACTGTTACTGCCTATATAACCCCTGCACATAGGAAGTAAAGCTGTCTCTCCAGTGGTAACTTACACCCAAGAAGTCTATTATTAATTATGCCATAGGTAACCCACGCAGTAGTAGGACTCCATTCCTATATACACTACAACTAAGATCGTAGTTTTGTTTGTTTGTTTGTTTGTTTGTGTGTCTGCAGTGGGAAACCTCGATAATCTTTATTCTATTGGAAGTCCACAGTGGGAATTTCGATAATCTTTATTTTATTGAATTCTGTAGTGGGAATCCCGGAGGGTTGGGCGACTGGGCGATGGGCGACTGGTGGCGATGGTGTCCACCCTGCCACCTTCAACAATAATTGCCATACGTAGCAACGTCACAATTGCGAAATCACAACACTGCTGAATAAAACCGGTCATATACGGGGGGGGGCCCCCCCCTGCCCCAGTAAAAATAAAAAAACATTTTTTAAAAATTGCAGAAAGAGAACTTTCTGTACTCGTATGGGTCTTTTCGGCCATTGACTATTTAAACAGCCAGATATATCTGTGACTGATCAGTTACTCTTTGTCGTAATAGTGAAACTCAGAGAGGGTGGGGGTATAGTAACCGGAAAATAAAAAGGAGATGAAAGCCTGCTGCTGCAAAAAATAAAAGAAGCTGTAGAGAATAAAATTGTGCATTCCTTTATTTCAAAAAAGGCTTCGTTGATACATTCATTTTTCATTTTTCATTTTTTTCATTAATTTTTTTAATGTATCAACGAACCTTTTTAAAAAAAGGAATACGGAATTGTATATCCCAGTGTTTTTATGGGAACAACAATCTTCCACCCTGCCACCCTCTTTATACTGAAACCGATCACACAACAGTGTAGAATTTGCGTTAAAAGCTTTGCTTCGTGAAACTATGAATCCTTACAAGTTACAGACGGTCTAGCTTTTTTCAGGCCAAAAGAATACGTATTTGTACATACTACTTGTTGCAACTGACGGACTAAATCCCGTGTCCACCGTCGGTCAATCACATGTAAATGTACCACGGTTGATGGTTACAAGCCTTGCTATAACCACAGGGACTTGTTAGTGTTCATCACGCACGGCACGGATAAGTACTATTATACATACAGGAATAGGAATAAACACGAAACCAGAAGCACAGACAAACAAAAACACAATTTATATTTCGGTACCAAGTATTTTAAAAATGTGATACCTTCTTCAGAGACGTAGACAATGTTAAAAGTTTAAAAAACCACTTTACATTATGGCATTGACGGGTTGGCATCGATGGTATCGATGGCCGGCCACCTACGGTCCAGCCATCGATTGTTGTTATACATAGGGTACAGTATGACTCAGAAAGTTCTGAACCCGGTTTGGCAGTGGAATGGATCCTAGACCTTCAGGGCACGCATTTCATTATCTTTAGCGATCCCATGAGTGCCCTGGAGTCCTTGGCGAATTACAATCCTCGGAACCCTTTGACACAACGTGTCCAAGCTTTGCTTTTCCGCTTGCCTGGCTAGCGGAAAACCGTGCTTTTCTGCTGGATCCCGGGTCATGTTGGGATAGGTGGAAATGAGCAAGCTGATTCTACAAAGAAAGGGGCTCTTTCTGACCCTCTCGGAAGGGATCCCAGCCTTGTTCCCTCGGATGCCTTTCCAACTCTGCGTCTGAGGTTACACGCTTTTTGATAAACCTTGTGGGACAGACAGGACGTTAATAAATTATGAGCTATTACAGGCACTGTCGAGGAATGGCACTCGGCGTGTCGCCGCAGTCGCCGTGAAGAGGGTGTTGGCCCGTTTGCGTCACAATTGGTCACACCACACTTACTCACTGTTTCCTTTTGCGGGGGGGGGGGACCCTGCTGAATGTTGTTTGTGGCAACGGCCACTTACGGTCCGGCACTTCCTTGTTGATTGTCGCCATCTTGATGGTGATCGTCGTCGTTTCCATCTTCCGCATGACATTGCGCGTCAATTGGGTGATAAGTCTGTCTTCCTGTCCGGTGTTTTTTCAATTTTTTCAGGAGGTACAGATGTATGACAAGATTTAGGTTAGGGGTTTGAATATTATATCTGTAATGTGTGGTGTAGTGGCAACCCGGACCACTGCACTGTGACTGAGGTTGATGCTAATGACTAAGCTGTCGACGTGCCATTAAGCCTCAATCCCCCCTACCTGAACCAGGTAGGCCTATATGGTACAGGCCTATACAGGTATAGGTATAGAGGAAAGTCCTGGGTTTACTGCGAGTGAATGCTTATTGTGGAAGACATTTGCTACTCCCATTAGGTGCAGATTTTGCTCATAGTTTGCTGATTTGTACACCTTAGGCCTAATATGGTATAGGCGTACATCGTATAGGCCTACACTGTATAGGCCTAGGCCACATAGGCCTACCTGGTTCAGGACTTCTGAGACATACTGTATAATGAAAGGGACGAAGCCAAACCCGCGCCAAAAGCAGTTTCGCAGTACAATCCGTACCTGTTCTAAGCGTTATTATTGAATTTTATGCTTACGCGCTATGGTAATTACTGGAACTCACACTGAACGTTTTTACTTTATAACTTGTTTCACGTTCGAAGCTGTTACATTGTATCATAATGTTGTCCAGAGAGATCTGAGAAGATTTTTAGCCTTTTCTATCCCAATCTAACTTCCGGTGATGGCAGGGCTTTCACCTCAAGCTCTGAGACGAGGCTAAAATGCGTCTTAGATTCTTCTGGACAACGTAGTGGTATAAATAATAACGTTGAATCTGAAACGAGTAATCAGTAACGACGTTTAGCGTGAGTTCCAGTGATCGTCGTAGTGTGTAAGAGTAAAATCACATAAATAAGATACTTAAGGAGTTTAAGAAAAATAATCATCAGCAACAGCTAAAGCAGCATCGCTACAATTAAATGAAACGTTTTTTTCATCGTTACAATTAAAAGTAACTTTTTTTTTTATTCTTCATGTACGTGTTATGTACGTGTTGTGTCTATGCACGTGTTGTGTGTATCCTAACAATTTTTGGTGTACCTACTATGTATTTCAAACTTTGGCCTATACAGTTGATTGTCGATGGGTAAAATGCGCTGGTTAGCGACGGGCTTCATTACGACAGGGGTGCAGGTATAACGCTTTTACCTCACAGTACCCCCTCCCCACGCTCCTCTCCTTGACAAAGTGGGTCGTAAACGTTCATACGATACATAATTATGTAGGAATGAGCATACAACAGTGTCCAGGGGTGATGTGGTGCCAACATGATTGAGATAGTAAAATGGAAGTGGACGTGACAGTGGTGCATGATGCATGGTGGATTAGTATCGTTATGTAGTATTTGTTATACAGGCATTTGTCACACAGTCTCCAAGGTTTGCAGTATGGTTGTAGGAGCAGGCGGCTGTGGGCCAGGGCTCGTGAAAAATAAATGAATGAAATGAAAGAATCCGTGTTTTAACTAAGCGCATATAGTTTTAAACCAAGATACACTACGTTGTTAATTTCGTCGAAATTGGCAACTAGAAACGATAGATTGTCGTATTTATTTCTTAGATGCAGGCTTTCAGATCTTTCAAAATAGGCAGCAACAATCACTGCATGTTCTCGCGTTCATACCTTTGCAAATGAAATAAACAAATACTTGCAACAATTTGACGTTGCCCGTGGCGAGACGTGCCATTATTCGGAGGATAAAGATTTGGACTTCATTGCAGAAACTCATATCCACCCAAAACCAAAACT
The DNA here is from genome assembly GCA_023313725.1 of Lithobius niger. Classification (NCBI taxonomy): domain Eukaryota; kingdom Metazoa; phylum Arthropoda; class Chilopoda; order Lithobiomorpha; family Lithobiidae; genus Lithobius; species Lithobius niger. Next base: position 5,427 of record JAHWFP010026564.1, read on the forward strand.
GGGATTTATCCTCAACATGCCAAAATATGCTTTTAGTTGCTTACAGTTAACAGACACATGTCTGCTGGTGAGGCCGCCTTTTTATCATTAACAATCAATTTTTTAACCATCAGATGTCTACAATGGGATGATCTACTGTTACTTCCATGCACACAATAGCAGACATTGGACTACCGCCTGGCTGTAGTTATCTTTCTTCCCACTATGTGGTGTCTCAAAATGAGCTCGCTACCCCTTTATACTTTTCCTGTAAAACATTCGTCCCTAAGGCAAAGAAGGGGTTCTTACAGTGCACTTCCTCCCCCGCCTTCCCCCCCCCCCTCCTATTTCCCCCGCGGTGCCTTGGGGGGGGGGGGGGGGGGGGGGGGTTATGGGAGAAGACTAGAAGAATTGCTTGGTTGGTGTAGAATTTTCCGTCTTTTTTTTTCCTACCTTGTATGTATGCATCCCCGGATATGCTGGGAAAAACATATCAACTGCTGTTGTAAACTAACTAGCACGACTGAAAACCTGACTCTGTCCCTGTTTTCGATGGCCAAACCTTAAAAAATACAATAATTAAATTTGAACCTGGCTAAAATCACATTACGACACACAAGCTATTTTCATTCCTTTAAATACAACTTTTTTACAATGCTTTAAAAAAAATCTGGCTTTACGTGAAGCTATCTTTTTACCATCACTATCTTCTTACTGCCACTCGACCTGATAACCACCAATTTGATGTCTAATTTTAAGCATTAAAATATAGTTTTAAAATCTGTGTTTTTTTTTTTACTGCAAAATAGGATAATAAAGAAAACAAACATAGGAGAACATTTTATACTATGGTTTAGCTTCGAGAATAGCAAAATTGTAAACACGCCTGATGCGCTTACTTTGACTGAAATTCAACAGACATAAGCAGGGGGTGCAAGCCATCGCAAAATAAGGATTTTAAACTATTAAAATTTAATTTAACTTATCAATAAGCAGCTGCATAACTAGAAAACAAAGTGAAGGGTGTGAGTAACGTGGAACATATGTAAATAGTATATCAAAAGAATGTTGAATAACGGTTTTAAAACAGAAGCCCATGTTAAATGGGTGAAGGTCAATTTGGTTCAGTCAACCATCACCAGAGTGAGTGTCAATAGGCGTCGGTCTTCTGGCCGAAATTGTGTGAGTTATGGCGGCGACACACTAGCGTGTTTCTAGATTTATTTATTTCTGGCAGAGCGAAGCGAACGAAAATAATCGTTTATTAGCCAGTGTGCGCAAAGAATGGACCTGATAGAAATTTAAATCCATGATCATTTCAAGCAAATCATCAAAGTTTGAATAGCGTTAACAAATTAACACCACTGGAGAGGATGAAGGATCCGGACAGAGAAAAAAAGATAAGTCAGTCCGAGCGAGCATAACGTAGTTAACAAATGACTGCAAAATTATACAATCATCACTGCCTAAATTTACGCTAACCTAGTTAAATTACAGCAGAAATAAATACAGATGACCAGTAAATACAAAAAGCCTGCTACAAGACTTTTAAAAGACAACAAAATACGCATTCGGATTCAATAGTAAAAGGGAAAAAAAAGTAAGGAGGCGGACTCGGGGGGGGGGGGGATATACAGGAATGGACATACCTACACAAATAGGGCTGACACAAATAGGAAATGGTGAACTTTTAATCAAAGGATGTGCTGATTGAGTGAGCGAAGCGAATTTTTTCAAAGTATGCAGCAACAGACATTGCGTGCAATTGTACTCGGTAAATGAACAAAAATTAAAATTGCACCAATTATAATTCTAATGTGCCCCCCTTTTGTTGTCGAAGAGGGGGGGGGCGTTGTCGAAGAAAACGCCGGCAAATGAATAATATGCTTCATCGTAATGAGTTGGTTACACTCAAAGGCTAAAAGAAAGAGCTTAAAACATTTGTATGCCTATTTATTTAACAGAGTAGGTGTGTGTGGCGGGGGAGGCTAACATAATAATAATAAAAAAAAAACAGACGGCACAGCAAAAAAAAAAAAGAGACGATGCTTGAGCATTTTTTTTTAAAACGATGTATTCTGTTATTTAATTCGCAGGATGCGCTGATTGAGCGAGCGAAGCGACCGATAATCACCATTTGTTAGCCAGTGTGTGCAAAAATTTGATTGAAGAAAATTCGCTGAAACATGGACATTTCAGACCGGTCTGCTTCAGCTAACTATGCTTAATTGTAGGACGGAAAGACAAACGGGCTCACATACATACAACCCGATGTCACTATTCAGAGTGTATAGTTTTTACTCCGGTTTAAACACTCTCTAACAACTGGAGGCAAAGTGCGGGATGAACGGCATGTACTGTGAAACATATGGGAATCACTCCATTGAATCTGGCCATTCATAGTATAGCCAATGTGTGTTAAGAGAAGTTCAGTAAGAATCGCGTACAATAATTTAGGCCATTCAACAATTTTCACATTTAAAATTTATAAATTTTCAAATTTTTAAATGTGTAATATTTTAACATTTTCATATTTTTCACATTTTCTCATTATCACAACAAATTACAAATTTGAACCCTCCGGTAACACCTCCATCTCAATGACGCCACAACGTATCTACATGAAAGAATATAACATCGAACCCCACAGAATAAAACCTGCCCTACTTATTTTTATTTGTTAAAATAATTTTGAAGTCAGCATTAGTTAGTGATGGCTGTTCCTTGAAAAAAAAAAAAAAAAAAAAAAAACAACCGTACGGTAATTTTATTTTTAGTATCGATTCTAATTGTTACCAACTTTCGTATTTACCCAACGGTGAACACGTTACTAAAAATAAATGCAGGCCCTATAGTTACAGCCTGATTCCGCGTATCGCAAGCTCAGATTACATCACGAAAGATTTGACACCCGGGGAGGGATACATATACCAGAAGAGTCAGATTCGTGAAATAAATGCCTGGGTATGTTCCATCCAGCGTGAAGTTTCATTCATTGGTCAATAAAATCGTTTCAACCGTTACTGAAGCAAAAAGAAATTTCCTACAACATCCTCCTTTTTTTTTTTTTTTTTTTTTGACGTCACAGCAATTTGGGGTGTAGTCGTGTAGTTGGGAAGCGCGACTAGACTTTCTTGGAGAAAAGTGCCAATGCACTGTAAGCACGCAAAAAAAAAAAAAAAAAAACTATTCTCTTCCATGGAAAAAATTGCAAGAAGAAGGAAAAGTGCTGCTTCTGTTTTGTGTACTCCGTGTTGTTGTGTTCTTTTGTCGTTTTCTCCCTGCCTTGTACCAGTAGCACAATCCTAACAACGGTAAGAACCCAATTATCCGTTTGCCAGACTTGGAAACTGGTTGCACTGTTAGGTTAGCAGCAGAAGAAACCCTCCATTTACCTCAATTAGAAAACTGTTTCCCGGAGAAAAGCAGAAAGAGACAAGAGAGAAAGGACGTAATCAAGCTGAGGAGCTCGTTTTGACGAGGGTAGAGCGAGCAAAAGTATTATTTTTCAAGCGACGAAGACAACTCGATAAGCTATCCCTACTTGATTTTGTTAAAAACGCATGCAAATGTAAGATGTGGTATTGAATCTACATAATAAGGTCGTTGAAATAAGTATAAGTAAACAATCACTTTAATCGCTTTTCATTCTTCGTGCACGTCTTTGCTACACGGTGCCTAACAATTTCGTATAAAACGTTGATTGTTGATGGTTAAAATGAAAGAATCAGGAGTTGTTAACGCTCGTTAAACCCTTTGAACCCTTTGAAAGAATCCGTGTTTCAGCTAAAGGCATGTAATTTCGAATCAAACTAAGCCACGTTGTTAATTTCGAGATTGAAACCTAAACACGATGGAATGGCTTACTTATTTCGTAAATTCGGGCTTTCAGAGCAGAGCTGAATTGTTTCAAACTGCACACCAACAACTACTGCGGAGCACGAGGTTTACATTGCTATCTTGCAGAGTGGCGGGCAACAATAAGACCTGTCTAAGTGAAAGCAAAACAATAATGAGGCGATTGCTTCTCGGCGATTGTTTTGCTGGGTGATTTGCTTTCTCAGTCTCCAATAAAACAAAAACGTCGAAGCAGCCAGGCTAAAGATTTCAACACCACCCGTCCGTACATCAGCAAGCAATACAACATTATTAGCCAGTTCACGTTTTAAAAAGCCAGCAAGTGCACATGTATACAGTAAAATGCGACGTTTCGGGATTTATCATCCCGTTGTCAAGCAAAAAATATATTTTATAGCATAAGCTACAGGTCAACAAGATACACTTAAATGGTTTCCCATTCTAAAGAAAGCAAGCCAGAGCAGTAAAAGGTAAAAAATAAAAAGTTAAAAAAGATAAAAGTGAAACCCAGTCAGCGCAAAAGCTGAACTGGGAGGCCCTCTCCCTAACGAAGCAGGGAAGAAGTGATTATTAGCCAGCGCATTTTTTTTTCGCACAACGATGCTGGAAAATGCATCTGACGTGCCAATTTTTAAACGTCACGGGATGCGCTGATTGAGTGAGCGAAGCGAACGAAAATCAGCGTTAGTTAGCCAGTACGCGCAAAAATTGGATTGAACAAACTTAATTCGATGAAAGCATTTGTTGTCCAGTGAGTACAAACTTGGGATTGAAGAAACTTAATTCGGCGAAACATGAACATACACATGAGTAACCAAACCATACCAGTGTTGCAAACGGTGGATCCAAGATCAGCCGTGCGATAGCACGGGCTTCCTCTAGTGCTGAAATAAAAACTCTTAAATAGTACTGTCAGCTCTATTTCTTCCGACAATGAATAGACCACTTCTGTTGCAAACTAGCCACTTTTAACTGACGCTCATTTTTTAGGCTTTTGTGAAGTGGTGCTGCTGCTATGGCTGGGTATGCTGCTGAAGAATGAAGAAAGGG